>CM056998.1:51764753-51814014 GCA_029891345.1 Dryococelus australis
AAATCATAAATAAATATTAAGAATAAAATTGGTCCCAGAATTGATCCTTGTGGTTTTTGTTTTCAAGGTCGTTCAAGGTCATGGATAAAGGTCGGGGTTCTCTGCATCTAATATGGCGGTGGTAGTCTGTAATGTAATATGCTTGTTGACTTTTATACTTTTTCTCAAGGTTTTATTTTTGTGATTATCAGATTAAGGCCAAGGTTTGGTGTCAGGGGTCATGGGTCACAGGTTAAATTTCGATTACTAAAGGGCATTGGCTTCCAAGATGGCAGACAACTGATGTATACCAAGATGGTTGGCACCTACAAAGATGGTGGTTGCCTACAAAGATGGTGGTTGCCTACAAATATGGTGGACTCCAGTAATGTATAAACAAATGATGAACGAAGAAATCAAGATGGCGGAATGAGTATAGATGACGGGTGTTGGTTCGAGGGAGTTAGTCATCTGCTGGTGATGTAGCAAATGTGATTAATGGTAGTGCTGGGAAATGAGAGTTGAAAAAAAATATTGTTTAAAAAAATAGATTTTTAATAAATTTTTAAAAATCCTTATTAATTTAATTTGAATAATGTTTTTCATTCAATATTTTGGAATTATGTTGGATTTTTTCCATATTTTTTCGATTTTTTTGGGGTTTTGCTTTTTCAAGATCAAAGGTCAAGGTCACATGTCAAAAGTCATGGTCGAGGTCAAACGTCATCCACATACAATATGGATGCAATATGGCTGCTTCTTATCCTATATAACTTGTATCGATTTGCCATAAAACCAATATGGTAACCACTGCTCTGTAGGTCCGAAGGAAACCCTTCAAATTAATTAAATTGGTAAAAATTGGATTTCAGTGGCTTGTTTTTGTACGAAGGGTCTTCTACCATTTTTGGGGTTTTCTAAAAATTTTCAATGGTAAAAAGCGAAATTTGTAGGGGAAAAAGGAAATTTTTAGGAAAAAAGGAGAATGTTTGGGGTCTTTTGACAGATTGTAAAGGGAAAAGGGAAATTTTGAAGGAAAAAGGGAAAAAAATTATGGTCGGGTGACGTAACAAGATGGCGGTCGGTCGGCTCCTGCTCCTGTGCCAGACGCCGTTGAGCCAAAGTCATCTAAATCCTACTACTGAAACCCATTAAGTAAAACGTCAAGATCTTTTTTTCTATTTTTTGGTTGCATTCAAGGTGTTATTGACTGAAGCTTGAAACACATTTTCTTTTCTGCTTGTACCGTGAGCGAAGGTTTACCATGTTGATTCTTCAAAATGTCTGGGTCAACTACCGAATTTGTTCGTAACAGAACAGCTGCCAACATACACATATAAAATATTACTTAAAAGTACTTAATATCACAGCTCATTTGAACCAAAAGCTAAGACAAAGAAAATTTTGGCCAGAACTATAGCATAGTGATTGTTAGTGAATGTCTACTTAGTTAGCTACCTCTGCCTATGAGCGGCCTTCCCCACGTGTAAAGTTATTTTTCCTTGAACCTAATCACTTTCGTACATAGTAATTGAGGTTTTTAAAGAAGTACTAATATGTTACAATTACGTAAATTCTTGACAAAATTTCATTAAATAAAAATATACAGTTCATTTTTGTGACAGCCCATTTAATTATTACGCCTATAACTCGAATTTGACATCGAACTGTTTTTTTTTTTTCTGATAATATAAATTTTACTCTTAACTATATTATACAGCCAGAATATATACAGGATGGCTCACCTACAATTTTTACTGCAGATATTTCGGTTATGAAAAGTTTCTATTCATGTGCTGGTTTCACAGTATTGACGTTTAGACAAGGGCTCATTATTGCAGCCCAGACACTGATTTTAATAAGTATTAGAATTGGCATTGCTTGCACCAAGATACGTTTTCTCAAATGAAACAATGACTATTCATACTAGGAAAATAAAAATTGAGGAAATTAGAACGTCACTGGTGTTTTTGTAGGAGTCAACTGGAAGTGGTTTACGTTCTACCGTAATCTAACACTTTTAAATACCGACATTTGTCTGCTCAATTTAGCTGCTTAGTTACTAGGCTACGATGTTCGTATGTGTGTTTAGACTGTGTTTCCTTTACACTAATTGCATTTGGATCTCCTTATAAGTACTTGGTGATAGTTCATACTCCTAGACGTAAGACGTGCTGGATGATGGTGTTTACTAATGCTGCAAATGACTGTTTTCTCTATATTCATCAGAATTCACATACTTTCTAAATTTATTTTCGTGTTTCTTAAGAGGGTGCTGATAAATGGAACTGTTAAAGGGGGAGCATACATATAAAGGCATTTAAAGTTGTCATATTACGATAGCAGGTAAACTACTTGCTTTAGAATCCTGCAAAAAACACCAGTGATAAACTAATTACCTCCAGTTTTATTCTCTTTGTTACGATTAGTCATTGTTCCATTTGGCATATTGAATCTTGGTGCAAGAAATACCAATTATACTGCTAATTACAATCTGTGTCTGGGCTACAATTATGAGCCCTTGTCTACGCGTCAATTCTGTGAAACCAGCACATAAATAGCATCTTTCATAACCGAAATATTTGCGGTGAAAGTTCTAGGTGAGCCATCCTATATATATATATATATATATATATATATATATATATATATATATATATATATATATATATAACTTTGTAAAATTTATTGAGCAACCTATGCATGCAGTTTATATATATATATATATATATATATATAGATATATATATATATATATATATATATATATATATATATATATATATATATATATATAAACTGCATGCATAGGTTGCTCAATAAATTTTACAAAGTTTCTTCATCAAAAATCATACAGATAGTACGGAGACTGATTTTAGCGTTTATCATCACAGGATTCTTTTTAAAAGGAAATGCTCTTTGTTTATTGTTCTGCAACGCTTCCAGAATCACGAAGATGGTATCAAACATAGATCTTAACGTCTCGTCGACAGCGAGTCGCTTAAAGAAGTAGGCATGTCTGAAGAACTTGTCCATGGCCTGTAATAAAGAATTATCCAAATGGCCATACTGAATCGACCAGAGGTCCCCCTATTGCGAGTTCGAACGTTAACCACTATGCCATCTCGCTCTGACAGACTAACAGCGAGAATACTAACTAATCTGTCTTCTGTTAGACAGGGCGACTCTGAAGGTCCACTATTCCCGCGTACAAATCGTTGCTCGATGGGCCGCGGTGGCCCAGTGGCTAGAGCACTTGTCTCCCACTGAGGCGAATCAGCTTCGATTCCCGGCCGGGTCACTCCTGAATTTTAGTACGTGGGAATCGCGCCGGACGAAGGGTTTTATCGGGGATCTCCCTTTCCCCCCGCCCTTGCATTCTGACGCTGTTCCATGCTCACTTCGCTTCACTTTAGGCAGCTCTCAAGACGATGTTAAGAAACCGCTGCGCTCCACTCGTTGGTCGAGTTAAGTAGGTTGGCGTCTTTTCTTGGGGCCATCCCATAGGCATGCAAATACACCACACCAACTACACCTATGGATACTTGAAGACTGGCTAGATGAAATTCATCCTCATAATATCTCCACCCGCCCAATTCTCACACATAAAAAAACACCCGGATAAAATTAAAAAATCCTAGTTCCGATAAAATCACGCTTGGAAATTTTAATTTGCAGTAGGAAGTACATTCTTGTATGAAAAACTGAGATTTTCATAAAATGTGTATTATACTAAGCATGTGAGGACGAATAGCAGTGGTTTGCAGCACGCGAATTACTGTCGTGGCAATTTTATTTATCACAATCAAAATGCTATACCACCAGTAGTAGGGGCTGGATGACCCTACTTCACTTTCGATTAATCTGATTATCAATTTGATATCAAATTGGTTGATCACATTAAGGATCAATCCTAACTTGATTCGATCAATTTTTAATCAGATCTTAATCCGATAAAATAATTTCTATTGAATTATCCAATTAATTATATTAAATTAATAATTATTGTTATTTTCTAATTTTGTGTGAATGAATAAGTGTACAGTTTGGTACTAACGTTCTTTATTTTTTTTGGGAGGGGGGGGGGGGGCCGTTTGGGGAGAGGTCCTCACCCTCGGAGGTCTGACATTGTACTGAACTGTGATGTGTTGGGGAAGAGGTATATATGTCTAGAAAATATTAATTTTTTTTTGGAGAGCGGCATGATAGGGCCTCACCCTCGGAGGTCTGGCATTGTGCTGAAGTGTTGGTGAAGGGGTGTATATAGGTATTGTGTAATATTAATTTTCAATTATACTGACTTCCTTTCCATCTGGCAGGCGACTGAGAGGCAAGACACATCTGATTCGACCAACGTCTGGCAGGCGATAGAGGTTATGGTATATTTAATGAAATTATTAATAAATATGCAATTAATTAAACGAAAAGAGAAGTGATTACGTACACAACATAATATTGCAAACTAGTCCTGTATGCTATCAATACAATTTACGACAGACTAAATTACACGAAGGACTCATCGAATTGTAAATACAAATTTCAAACGAATTACAGGCCCCAACTATCCTGGTGTTATAAAGAAATCAAGTAACGAGTTATAGCTACAATTTCCCTTTCAAAATATATAATTTAAGATAGAATAAATTAGATGAGTTTAATTAAACCGCAGTATTCCTAAACACAATAACGGATTTGAAAACACGTACCAATATGTAAATTACACTACTTGATGCACATGCCTCTCAGTTCTACAACTACCTTAAATGATTTTAATATACATCTGTTCGATTGGGAGGTTGCTGTAGAAACGACTCCAGTATAGGATTTACAGTGACTTATAAGCTCTGTGTCGGGAGGGATGTTTATCGTAGGCCGTCTGGCAGGCGGATGAGCTCTAGATACGCGAAATGTCAGAAATGTGTAATGAACGAAACATTTCGGCGAAATAAAATGGTTAGAAAATATCTATTGAAAAGAGAGGTGAATACGATTTACGTCCAGATACACAACTACCTGACTATAACAAATGGATAAAATTATATTTACGACATACGTACTAGATGAAACAAATATTTCCCTACAAAATAAATGACAAACGAATTGCAGTCATCTGAGCCTATTTCCAAATCAAAATGAAAACTAGCTTACCCCCTCCAGCAATCCTGATGTAATATCCTAACTTAATGTCCAAGATGGAAGCAAATGACTTAAATTAAAGCACTCGTTCCAAGTACGCAAACTAATTACCGAAGTGATACAAAGTAATTAACAAAGCCAAAAAGGTATCCTATTCCCTATCAAGCTAGCTATTATAAAATAACGACATCCAATTTATGCACTGCATCAGCTCTCAAGACCAAAAATTAACTATTCTCAACACTGAAATGCACAGGTAAGTACACACAAAAAATTATTTATTAAAATATTTGATTTAAAAAAATAATTAAGTCCCGTTTACGAAATTCACAGTTTTATATAGAGCCTAATGGAATATGAAGAGGTCCCAGAAAATATTTCACTAGATATTTTAAACAATTTACAAATAAATATTCCCCATGCAAACAAGTGCTGAAAAAACTTAACCCATTTCCTAGATTTAAAAAATGTAATAACATCGCTTTTAACAAGTAATAAAAATTTCATTGAACCTCCAGACACTTGATCGAAGAAAAAAATGAACTCAATATTAAGTTACTTAAATAAACAATATAGATGTATGTAAAAGCACTACATCGGTGCGAACCATTTTTAACACACAATTCGTTTTAGTATCGCGAGATCAGATTCGGAAATTCACATTTTAAAATCCTAGCCAAATGAAAAGTCGTACGGATTATTTAAAAAAAAATAGATGCATGCAAACTTCCAAATGAAGGAAACAATTTGCACACTATTCATACACATTGTGAATTATACCTACAACGAAACATTTCACATGAAAAATAATCGCCTAAATGTCTTAACGGAAATTAAGTTTATCAGTTTGAATAATATTAACACAACTTTCATCGAAAACATATCGCAATAAAAGTTTTGTGAATCCCGTAGTTCACACTTGTAGAGGAACTTCCAAAATAGAATTCACACGTTAATAGATGGTTATTAAACAATATTTTAAAATTATTTTACTAAGATGTGTAAAAATATTCTCACTCCTATTGCATTTTATGTTACAAAGAATATGAAAGTTTAACTATATTCCATCTCCATAACCCTGTCCTCTGGGTAGTCAAGAGCAACTGGTCGAAAGTAGCATTAGGGAACACACAGTCAGGTAGCTTTCGTACTATCTCACTTGTGCTCCTATCCTCTCTCTCTCTCTCTCTTCAATCCTGAAGCCGAAGGAACAATAACCTCTCTCCTTTGTCATGTAGATAGTTTGGAAAACTTTATAGCTTCGCCTACAAAGACTTCTTTGTGACAAAAATATAATTGAAGAAATAAATCACCTTGGAAAACTATATATTTATCGCCATAAAAAGGAATAATCATATTCTAAATTTTTTTTTAAAACTTGAATAATTTTCCAAGAAATATAATATTAAAAGGAAACAAATGTAATGTAGTTTACTACTGCGAATAAATTTCCTGATTGTTAAAAATAATTTACTTTTTAACAAACAATAAAACTTGCATTTATGAGGTAACTTAAAAAGGGAATATCACAATCACAATGCAATATGGAAAAATTTAGCACTTCCAGTTAACACTGCAAATAAAGATTTCCTACAGGCATTTTGAATTATATATGAAAGAAAGTCAAAAATATATCCTATTTCGCTACGAATTTATGAGTAATAAAATAATTAGATTTTAACCAGACACAATAGCATACAAGACATATACGTACGTAATCCACATCGACCTCGGCTCTCAAATTTAATTTAAAGATTTGAATGATATTTAAAAAACAGAAACAAACATAGATAACGAAAAACTTACACCAATGCTATACTTACACAATTTAAATTTCCTGCGAAAAATAAATAACACACTTGCCTAGCTTGAGAATATTTGCTGAAAATTTAATATTTTTAGCGCAAATTCCATTATGTCTTGGAAGAACACCTTCGGAAATTCAACAGTATTTGAAATCCTATGAACTCTCGCAGACCAACCTCAGAAACACACTTGAAATGATAAATGCTTATAAAAAGAAAAAAACTATAAAATTATTAACACACGAGAATGTTTCGAAAAATGTTGCTTCGAATACATTGAGCGAGTTGTGAACCCCGGTCAGATAGATGAAGAAAGCACCTAGCAAGTGTCATGGGTAGACGTACCAGCCAGGCGAAGAAAGACGTTGGTGTGGAGTCGTAAGCAGGATGGGTGATCGCTATAGGCTGGATCGAAACCCTGGTACTTCTGTGGGCGTTATTCCTAAACCCTTGCACGAGATGCTGCCAGATTCTAGCTGCCTGTGAGCTACTATCCCTAACAGAGGTGGATGGTGTTGTGTGGAGCATCCAACAGGTCCTCGAGCGAGAGTCAGTGTGATACTAAGCTACCCTCTCTGGGTTGCTACTGGCCAGAGAAGGGGGGGGGGTTAGAAGGGACTGTTATTACTCCTCTCCCCTCCCTCCATGCATTTTTGTTTGTCTTTTCAGCTCTGAAGCAGGACAATGGCTGTGGAGCGATGACCTCGCTCCTTTGTCAAGGGGAATGGAACACCATGCTAGGCTGTCTTCAAGTGACCAGCATGTCTTTCTTGGAACAAGGGCTGCTACTACCAATGCTATGGCTTTATACGTGTCTGAGTATGTCGTACCTGTAGGAATCCTGCAGGCTTCACGCTAAGCATCAATCAAATTTTCTTTCTGAATAAACACTAAATTGAGTGGTTTACACACTAAATGTCACTTCTAGGTGATTTAAATATCCCGTGAAAATGGCCAGTGTTTGCTGATACCCAACAACTACATTTTACATTTGTCTTTATACCCATAGACTATCAGTTTTCTGTTAAGACACAGAATCGTTTACTCTATTGCGATTCTCAAAAATCTTTACTGAGTTAATTTTTTTGTGAAAACTTTGACTCACTCATTTCTTTAAGAAATGTGTTTTATAAAATTCCAGATCTGCAAACTGTTTGGAGTAAATAATAATAAAAATTGAAACACATATTCAGATTGGAATACATTTTCACAACAAGTACAATATTTATTTACATATTTTTAAAAAGCTATCATTTATATATATAACATCTACAAGTTATCAGTATCCTTCCTCGTATATATGTGTATATATGTACATATATCCTTCCTTGTATATATATACACACAAGGAAGGATGCAGATAACTTGTAGATGTTGTCACAGGAATACGAACTCATTACTCTAAAATCCGTGAGAAGTTGTTATTCACAGTGGAATCTTGATAAGGCCTTGACTATTAGTTTTTCAGATTAGTTATTTTAAGCCTGTATATGTCAATTGATTGGTTCACTCTTGATACGGCTGAAAGTTTAATTAACTCATAGATGCTGCTATTGTGCCAGTTAACCAGCTCATTGGCGGTGTTACAGATGGCAGAGCTGAATTTATTTTTGTCACTAAATATAATGTTGTAAAATGCCTCACAGGGTAAGGTTGGTACACCTTCCAACTGAATGAAGTGCTGCAATACAAGAGGTGCAAAGTTGGTGGAGAAAATTTGAAACACACCTTGTATTGAGGTAAGGCAAGGCTTACAGCTCAGCAGGTCTACACATTCTGGGTTCCTTGAAACAGGAAATTTACATATTTTGAATTGTATTAAAACATTACACCAAAAATAAAAATTTTATCTGTGCATCAGAGTAAGTGAAAAGATTTTGGCGGCTCTTGAAACCGAGGTCTGGAGAGCCGATAAGGGTGAAGTAATAAGTAATGTAGGAGTGCTAGAATAGAAATCTTTTTATCACCAATAAACTTGTATTACTTAGTGTATGTGCCACAAGCAGTGAAGAGCCAGTATTGTGAGATATGAATGTCCATTTGTGATATCAGTTGTAAAGTCCACCTGCTCCCATGAGCACTAAATTCTTCTAATCTGGTAGTTAGGTAAGGTAATATGCTATCATTATAAATTAAGCCATCGGAAGAATGCATAATAGGGAGGTATTTGCTCTGAAAATAGAGTCTTCATATTTTCTTCCTCCACCATGATGGATTTCGCTACTGTTATGCTAATTCTAACAGGGCGAGGTGATGCTGTATTTAAGTCTATCAGAGGAACTCTGTACCTCGAGAAAAATATGAAAAGCTAGCATCAGTGTTAATCTTGTCAATAAGTATCCACACATCAGTTAATCTGCCAGCAAACACCATGGCCAATATCTCGAATCTGAGATTGGATGATGAACTTTTCACTGAAGCTGGAGAGTCGGAAATCGAATTACTTTACATCCCTGAATTAACATATCGACTTTTTTGAGGAAATGCAGTGGGTGGGGCTGCAAATGTTAAGTGCTGTGCAGATTGTGGAGAATGTGGAGTCTGTGGAGCATGTGGAGTCTGTGGAGCATGTGGAGTCTGTGGAGAATGTGGAGCCTTTGGAGTCTGTGGAGCATGTAGAGCATATTAGGAAGATGTAGAGCACATGGAGCAGATGAGCAGATTATGGAGCATGTGGAGCAGATTGGGGAGAATGTGGAGCAGATTGGGGAGAATGTGGAGCAGATTGTGGAGTATGTGGAGCCTGTGGAGAATGTGGAGCTGATTATGGAGCATGTGGAGCATATGGAGTGGATTGTGGAGCATGTGGAAGTGGAGAACCAGTGTTGCAAGTTTTATAATGTCTATTTAAACCATCACTATGAGAAAACTGCAATGTCTTTGCTTCCATACTATTCCAAGACTATAATGAAAATGCAAGGTGCACACCTTCTATAGGTAGTCATAGGCAACTCTGGGAACCAATTCGATTACATTATTAGTTTTAAACACAATACATCTGAATTATATTCCATTTATAAAGTTTTATGTATTAAATCACTTTCAAATTACAAATGTTTATTTAGTCAAAATCCTACAAACAAACCTATGTGTGCAAACACATTTAGATTTTATTGTTAAATGCATGTAAACAAACTTTACATAACATTACATTTTTAGAATAAATCATATGGGGATATTACATTTCATGATTTAAAAGTCAGTAAAAAACTGAAGTATTTTCAAACTATTTATTTCATTATATTTTGCATACAAAAAGTCATTTTCTCGTCATTGGGTGTTTACAAAAACACTTTATGCATAATTTCTTTTCCATTCTATCCTTGGAAATACAAATCCTTGTAGTATTTTCATCTGTTAGATTGTTAAAAAAATTTGTATATTCGGGTGCATGTATTATTTTACATTCTGGTAAATCAGGAGAAGTTTCATAAGAGTGTGAATACCTTCTTTGATGTTTGCTGATATACTTGTGTTCAAAACCATATAATATACAGGACATTTTCTTCAGATCTGGACAAGATATTAAATCATTAAATTTTTTAGCCTTTAAGGGACATTGGATATTTTTTTAATGTAACAGTTCATTGCATATCTCTTCAAAATGATGTGTTATTCCGTTACACAAACAATAGTAATTCACACTTGAGTTTCCAAGGGTGACAGAGGCATAAATACCAGTTGGGTGGAAGAAAGACATGTTTACAGTATGAACATTACAAATATACTAAAACTCTTTCTTTCCCAGACAGGCCCTAAATGGTTTACACCAATGTGCAAATAACTTGCTGATATTCAATTTAGATTTGGATTTCTGTATACATGAGCATGCGATTTCATTGTCTTGTTGATTCATCTTTACAAAATATTGGTTTACATAAAACCAAATAAGTTTTTATACTAAATTTCACTCATTAGTCCAGAATGTCCTCTCATCCCGAATAGTGCAATATTACTTGTATAATATCTACTGGAGACTCAGGAAGAGAGTCATCATCATCTACTTCACCCCAGTCAGACATAATTGCCCAAGTTAGCATTAATTTTTGCGTTTTCCTCTACTCAAAATAATGTCCATTTATGTCTATATGTTTTTACATAATTGTTGGAATGATGGGCAATTGTATTTTTTGAACATCTGTTACTTTTCCATTCTGCACATTTTCTGAAATACATTTTTCCTCAACTGTGCCTACATATATTTCACAATTATTTAATTATTGCTTGCAAATATCTTCTATATTCTCATACTCCATACATTCACCCTACCATTCATTTTAAACTGTTGTGGTGCTTGGTAACTCATATATTAATTTTCTTCTATTTTGAAGCTGAATACAGTTGTGTTCTTCCATATCACTAATAGCTAATACTTTAATGATAAATTTATCCTGATATTGAAATCCCTGCACATTACAAAACATCTATTCATAATTATGGTTCGTCATCAACTGATTCAAGTTAATATCTTTACAAGCTTATCTCTGACATTATAATTAGCCAATCTATCATGAAATATCTAAGTGAAAGCTTGTGTATTTTATGGAAAGGGGATGTATTTGCAATTATTTCAATTTGTGAGTCTATGACATTATTGCTGATGGTATCATTTTGTTTGCTTACATCAAATACAAATAATGCTCTTCTAATAGTTTTAAATGCTTCTGGTTCTAGTATCAGTGAACTGAGTTAGTTATAATATGTTTCCTGAAACTTTGAGTAATGATGGTAGCAAATAAGGAACTCCCCATTACCAATGTACATATTAAAATCAACATAGGGATAAGCTTGCCTGTTTAGATATAGTTTAATATTTTTCATTTCACAGTTATCGAATAATGATCGATCTGTTTCTAAATAGTTTCATTGGTTTGTTTGAAAACAAATGACAATATATATCGACTTTTTAGATGAAAAACTTGATTTCATATTCGACACTATTTTTTGTGATGTTGGTAGTGTTGGAAAAGTCTCCAAATCCCAGGATCTGAAAGCAATATCTAGATTCTTCCCTTTTTCGATGTATTTTAAAAACTTTATACATTCATGAGTGTTAACTTCAATATGTGGCATTAGCCATTCGACACTGTTTAATTCCGATGTTACACCTTCCTTGTAATTAGCTGTGTATATAGAGCATTCAAATGCATATTAGCAAAAAGAATAATTAATTCTTGGTTAGCATTTAATATGATGTGTATATAGTCTACAGTGAAGCCAAGTGCCATACTTAATGGTATAACACCTATGTATTTTGTGCCTGGGTTTATTTGTAGTGAATAATCACTATTATTGCTCCATCCAGCCATAAGACATGTAGTGAGATCTTTTACAGTTTGTGATAAATAGTTCTTTATCATGGAAGTAATTCCAACATCTATTGTCTGATCAATTTCTACACCACTGAGCAGATATGCTATTCTGCCGATTAAATGAAGTATTCCCTTTCTTACTATTTTTTATAGTCACAGGATTACTTGCATTGGCTGTCTTCATAATTGTTTCTCTAAACCTTAAACTTGATTTCGAATTTAACGTCTAAATATAGTAATTTTTTATTGAAATCCTTATTTCCGATGGAAATGTATACTGACCTCCTCGGAAGGGTTCATATATATGTATTTCCAGATTGTTGATTGCATCTTAATAGCTTATTGCTTCTTCAACATTAAGTATGTCTTTCATTTCTATTAACTGTATATCCTAATTTATTTAAAAACAATTCATTGCCTCGTGTTAGCTTCACTGCTAACTTATTTGAAGAGAGCATTTTATGCTTGTGTTTTACATCTTTTTATAGTTAATTTCTTCTAAATATGTTCTTAGTGACATAGTTCTTAAAAGAACTTTACATCCATAGTGACTATTATACACAATGCCAATTATGAATCCAATGTGCACGGAATGCAACTGTTTATATAGCTTTTTTAAAATTTAAAAGCACATTAATTCCTTCATTTCTAAAATTAATAAGTTTACCATCTTCATCGACAATTATAACAACTATTTCATCAACACGATTCTCTATTACTGAAAGATATATCAATGTATTCAGTTTTTCAATTATTTTCTTTCATGGAGCCACCACACACGTAAATTCATGTAGTGTATTTTTAAGTTTGCAATTGAAATATGAGCCACCTACAATATTAACATTTATATGACATACATTTACCGGCAATATATTAACCTATTTTGATGATGCGTACTAATTCATTAGCAGGATACACTCTCTGTTCGTAACCTAAAATATTTGCAATTGAATTGTCTTCCATGAAATCAATATCTATGTTACTGTACATAACACTAGTTAATGTATTTGGATTTCCACGTTATTGGAAATGTACATCTTTAGGCAATGCTGCTTTAATGGATGTTCCTAAGACATGCAACTCCTATGATCTTATCAGTATCACAATCTTGTAGGTTTTTCACCAATGTTAACCATAAATGATTGTTTGTGTATATCAATGTTTGGTATGTTGTTGTAAGTAACGAATTCGATTAGACTTATTTGCCATTCTCCATCTAACTCCAACACTAGGAAATATACTGCACACAATTGCGATGAATTACCACTTAATATCGTTGCTATTGACATATAACTAATATGTTTACTATTGCATTTGTTATATATCTTATTTAGAGTCAAAAAACATAGACATAAATGTTCACAATTGATTGTATTTGGTAATTGCTCCATTTTGTGATTGTACCTATTTGTGTTTGTTTAAATAATTACATATTTCAATTGGAGGACATAAATCACAGTGACTGTCATACTACAATAATTGATTTACATTTTAAATTAATGCAATCCAATGTGTTCCTTCATTTTGTATCGAATCTAAATTAACTACCGTACATTCACAAAAATTTGGTTTCTTTGGTAAATCGTCTCTCATATACATACGTTCTAAAAAAATTAAGGAATACCCCATTTCTTTACAAATAAAAGAATGTCTTTGTTACCGCACGTTTTGGAAGACTGTTTAGGACTTTCTGCATTTTTTGCCACATTTGGAGTTTTTTGACCTTGACCGACTTTATATGGTTTCAAATACACTAACTACCAAAACTTAAATGGGCACCTGTGAAGTACATCAGTTTACATGTGTTTCATGGTCTTCGGCATAGGACTGCTGGTAGCATGAACACAGAGGCCTATTGTAATATTCTGGGTAATGAAATGCTCCCAACATTGTGGCATTTTTATGGAATGCACCTGTGTTACTTCCAGGATGACAATGACAGGTGCCATGTTTCAACATGTTCGCCAATTGGGCTGGCCTACCCAGAGCCCCGACCTCAACCATATAGAACATCTTTGGGACGAATTGAATATACGAGTGAGAGCTAATCAGGCACGGCCAAAATCCATTGCTCAACTCATGGAATGGTTGCAAGAGGAATAGCGACAAATCCCCATGGATATCCTGCAAACACTCCTAAAGAGCATGCAAGACAGGGTGGCTGCTGTTATAGCTGCAAGAGGTGGATCTACAATATTATAATGCAGTGACAACCACCAAGCAAACATTATGGCCAGATGCCCAATTATTTTTTGGTAGATGGTGTACATTCCTTTACCACTTTTATTTAACTACTCTGCTGATGGCTGATACTTCTCCAAGGAGCGAGCCAAGAGCTGTTAATGCTGAAAGAAGGAAACAAGTAATTCCTCCTTTCTTGGTTTTTTATTTAATCTTGTGTTTGACGTCCAATCCTCTTTTCACCTTTGCTCGCATCACTTTACCCACAACCCAAGCTCAAAGTTTTACACCTGTAGATGTAGAAGGATTCTTCCTTATATATACTCCTTTGTCAGCTAAAATAATATCTTCTATATGTATTTGTTCAAATCATTTGTTCGATCGTAAACTATGTTGTGTTCTTTAGAAGCATTATCCAAAGAGTTTATTCCTCTATCATTCCATGCCAGACGATTTGCAAACTTAGTTCCAGCTCCATAATAAGTATATTTTGGTAAATGCAATTAAAATGGTAATTTATTAATCAATGTATTCAATACACCACACCGTTTCTGATATATTTTGTACAAGCCATTATTTTCAAATGAATGAAACATATATATAGACCTACATTTATAGTTTTGTGTTAGTATATTACGTTATGAAATACTGTATAAATGAAGGTTATAAAACAACATGTACATCTTCTGGTAATTGCAAATACGAAAGAAAACTTAATCAAACAGAAACATGGAATCGTTTTACCTCCAAATATACATTGTATAATAAGCGGTCCTTCTTCATGTGGAAAAACGTGTGTCATTATGGCGCTGTTGAAATATCCGATATCCGAATGGTCTTATGTTTGAAATGTATATGTGTCTTTTAAAAACAATACAAGAGAAATATCAATGATTAGCATACAGTTTGTGGATAATTGAAGGAATTTGGTATTTCCCTTTTACTAATAAAGAAGATATTGTGCCTCTAAATGAAATATTAACCAATTCCATATTTATATTTGACGATGTTTGGTACGAACTGCAGGGTGAAATACAGTGATATTTTAGTTTTGGTAAATATTCAAACATTAATTGCTTTTATATATCACAAAGTAACGCCTGTATTGCCAAACATAATTTGCATGGCAATGCAAATATGATAACTGTCACATTATATGGAAGATTTAAACACCATTACACTAAATGTATTTAAATCGCAATCGAACAATATGCAAGAGAAATTAATAAAGTTGCTTGATTTGAATGATATTATTTACACAACACAAGTGTAATTGCAAATATTTTAACCAATATTCAGAATGATTTGCAGAGTAATGAATTTCGAATAGAAGAACGTTAAAATGGGTTTATTAAAGACTTTAATTTACAACAAAACTTGCAGAAATGGAAGATAATCTAAGAGTTGTAATTAATGAAGTGGTAACCACTACTATTACAAAACAACTTGAAACACAAATGGAAGAAATTACACAATATATAAATGATGAATTGGTTAATAAAAGAGTTGGTTTAGTTATGCAAACAGATCTGAGAAAATAAAATATTGATTTGGAAACATGAAAAAAAATTTTTATTATTGATTTGAAGACAAACTCTATCTAAATTAGATGCTGTTTTAAGTAAAGTCGACAAGATTGAAAAGGCACAAAGTATTCGATCTAGTGTAGTAGTTAGTCTACCTACTGCAACAATTATAAAACAAACAACTTAATTTATATACAAGTAGTGGAAAGTTAATGTAAAATAATCAAAACATGCCTAACTCTGCTTTGGAATTACGTAGCATCATATCTGCTGTAAAAGAGACATACTTACAAGCCAAACTAGCTCGTATGGAACGAGATGTTTTACACCAAGAAATATTTAAACCTGTTACAAGTAGAATACATACATTACATATTGTGTTGAATAGGATTAATGAAACACCTTTGGAAATTAAATTGTAAGAAGAACATTTAAAGAAGAATAAGAAAAACCTTTCCCATTTAAATCAAAGTTAATTAGCTTTAAGACATTCTTCACCTATGTGCGATATGACATTTGGTGTATACCAAAATGGAAACACATGGTTTATGGAAGATTTAGTTATTATCTTTTTACCTGAGAATATAATTAAAATAGGTGATTATGTAACTGATGTGAGTAAACGATAGTTTTAATTAATATTTAAAAACTATCCAAATGGTTTTCCGACACAGATTTGGAGAAATATAATGAACTGGTTCTTTGTACGAAAGCGAACAATCGTTTAGGAAATGAGAACCTCCCAAAACTACATTTATTTGGCGATATTGCCAGAAGTGGAATAGATGAAGATGATGTTGGCGATCGGTTTTCTCCTGTGCATTAGAACAATCCCAACTAATTGGTCGATACATTAAATCTTCTCATCACTTCGAGAGCATCTGGGAATAATTCACATACAATTAAATTGTTTCCATTACTGAAGAGCTGATGGAAGACAGTTATATTACTAATGAAGTTCAGTAAAATCGCTCAAGAACTTCATGCCCCTGCAAGCATAAGGTTTCCCAAAAGACCAGTTATTACTAAGGGTTTAAATGAGCCTTTACAAGCTGATTTGTGTGAAATGACATTGCTTTCAAAATATAATAAGGGTTACAAATATATTTTAATTGTAATATACGTTAATTCCAAATATGGTTGGGGTATACATGTAAAGAACAAGACAGGGAAACAGGTTAGCAATGCAATGAAGTTAACTTTGCAATAAAGATAGCCAAATTAGATTTAAACCAACAGAGGATCCTAATTTTTTTCTAAACCATTCCAGAAACTAATGACCGACTATGGTATCAATTACCATGCAACGTATTTAGACCTTAAAGCCAGTGTTGTGGAACAATTCAACAAATCTATCAAACAGCAAATATATAAGCATTTCACATCGAAGGGGAGGTACAAATGGGTGGATGTTTTGCCTGAAATATTTCAATTTTATAATTCCAGATATAATAGCACTATCAAGATAGCGCCTGAAAAGGTTACCGACAATAGAGTGATGAAAACTGTAAACAATAATGTAAAAGTACTTGATGCGAGGAAGCACGAGTGCAATGTTATTGAATATATACGAATCTCAAGCAGAAAGCCATCTTTGAAAAAAAATACACTGATAATTGGTCTTATGAAATATTTAAAATTATTTAAGTTTACATTCTCTTCCCAGAGTGTATTATTTAGAAACCTATGATGGACAGCCTAAAAAAAGTGGATTTTACGAACACAAATTGCAAAGTTTTAGTTCTCCAAATAAATATTTGTTGTAAAAATCTTTAAAAGGAAAAAAGATAGGTCTTTGATTCGATGGAGAGGTTTTTCAAAAGCACACGACTCGTGGGTGAAGAATAAAGATCTTAAAATATTGTAATACAATGTTTGGATAATTATGATACTAAATAAAATATTTTAAACCTATAGTGATGAATTAAATTATTTAATAAACATAGCAATATCGATTGTGCAATCATTCTGCTTGTTTGGTAGGATTATTGTTGCATTGGATTAGCACTTTAGCAGCAATCCATTACATTTTTTTCCTTTTAATTCTGCCATTATATGTTTTATTTGTAATTCAATTGGTAATTGTGATAGATTCGAATTTGTAATTCAAAGTGTTTGGGTGTTAATTAGTTGTATTTGATTTGAAATTCAATTTGTTGTTTTGATTACCTTTAAATGTGGATAATTCATAGCATTTGATTTGTAATTCAATTAGAATTTCGAGCTTTTTAAAATTGACATAATTGGTAGTTTCAATTAATTAATGTTAGAGTGTTGGTTAGTTTATTGGAATACATTTCTGGGTTTTTAATTGTTTGAGCTAGGTTATATTTCTTTGCTGGTAATTATACATTTTTTGTAATTGTTTAGTTTTAAGAGTGTAAAATAGTAATCCCCTACTAAAACTTTCCAGGCAAATTATCATTAATAAATGCGTTTTTGGAAAATTTTCTTTTAATCTTGAAAAGTAATTTTACCTTAATTTATGAAGCATTTTATTTTTAAAGTGGAAAATGGTAATTAATACGAAAACTTTTCTCTAAAACCAATTGTGTTGAAAGAACTGGCTTAACTTGGATACAATGTTGTATTATAAACGCAGTCTGCTCGCTTGTTACGAAATGTGTAGCTTGTGTGCTGGGAAAGATAGGCTAGGCGGTTTGCAAAGTTTAGTGTGTTGTGGACGCGACATGCTGCAGACTGGTGTTGGCAGAGGGGCTGTGGAGGGGAAGTGGCGGACTTCCCTGCTGGTTGTGCCATACAGGCGACTGCAGAACATGCATGGTGAAGCAGCTGCAAGGAAGGGGAGCAGACGGAGGATGGGACTGAGCATGTAGGATAGTGCCTGATGCTGCGATTTTCTCAAACATGCTCCATTCTCTCATCTCGCTCTGCCGCACACGATCAAAAATCTCGCATTCTATCCGATTCCCTCATCGCCTCCCTGGCCTATGCATCCCAGTGCCTTTTTTTAAACATGTTGCACATTATTGAAAACTATGTGAGTGTGTTGCTCTTCAAACACATACAACTTACCTCCCTCAATAAAATTTGATCTATTTTATAAAATAGCAATAAACAATTCTCTTGAATATAATATTATTTGATATTCATATTATTTGTTTACAATAAATTTGGAACATAATATTATTTATCATCTCAGGAAAAACCTCAACAAGATTGTAACCGAAAATCTCACATGGAAACGTTGATTATAGCTTAAATTTCAAATAATTCTACGTTCAAAATACGTATAAAATGTTTTTTTCTCTGCTATGCATAAATATTTGAATGCATACATTTTCCATACTTAAAATCTTTGACTTGTGTATGGCATTAATTTTAGTAAATCGATTGATATGTGTTTTGGAAACGATGTTCTTTGGAAAAACATAACATTTATTTACTGAAAATATATCTTGTACAAAATTATACTTAGTTATAGTTTCCTGGATTACTATCCTAGAATTAGATTTCCACGGTACTTTAAAAATTATAAGTTAAAGGAAATGGGATGAACTTAAAACTTAAAATTTCTTCTATGTTATCAGATTAAACTTAAAAATTTCTTAGAAACAGCTTATATTTTCATTGAATTGAATGGATTAAAGACATTTGAAACGTAATTCTTACTGTCGATGAAACAATTTTTCCAGTAGATCTTGTGAACTTTCATTTCTCTGGAATCAAATATTCAAACAAGCTAGTGTCTGGGGTAGGAGAGTATACCAAACCATTTTCTAGACAGGTCAATGCTCTGGGAGAGTCCAAAATTCCCGGTCGGAGGGGATGAGGCAGACAAGCAGCCCTCGAGCTAGACAAACAAACACTTCTTGGCTAGGGGCAGGAGGGAGGGAGTGGAGTAACGGGATCTTCCAAGTGCCTTCGCTGGACAGGGCAGAGAGACCATCTTAGTTATTCTTCAACCCTCGTACTGAATACGTGGATACCTGCCTATGATCTAGGAACTAACACTTTACCGCACCCGTTCGACAAGCTGATGGCATTCCACACTACATTGGAGGGTATCCGGACTTCGATGTCGGCCAACCTAGACCTACCATATCTCTGACTCTTAACCACGATTCTCGTTAAGCGCTTTCTTCAATTATCTGGTCGGGGTTCAAGCCTCGCTCCTAATATTCGTAAAATACAGTGGAAAATATTTAACCTTCAATAATAATATCGGAAAATAAAATTAAGTGTGAATACCTCTACGAGTGTTAACTACGGGTTTCGCGAAACTTTTATTGCGATAAGTTTTCGACGTGAGTAGTGTTAAAATTATTCGAACCAATAAAGTTTGTTTCCTAAGACATTTAAGTGATTATTATTCACGTGAAATCTTTTTTGTAGGTATAATTCACAATGCGTATGAATAGTGTGCAAATTGTTTCCTTCATTTGGAAGTTTGAGTGCATCTATTATTTTTTTTAAATAATTTGCACGATTGTTCATTTGGGCAGGATTTTAAAATGTGAATGTCCGAAACTGATCTCGCTATTACTAAACGAAATGTGTGTTAATAATTGTTTGGACCGATGTAGCGTGTTTACATACGTATATATTGTTTTTTTTTAAGTACCTTAGTATTTATTTCATCATTTTTCTTCGATCAAGTGTCTGGAGGTTCAACCAAAGTTTTATTGCTTCTTAAATGTGATATTCGTTAATTTTTTTAATCCTGGAAATCTGTTAAGTTTTTTCAGTAGTTTTTTTGTTGCATAGATAATCTTTATGTTTACAATGTTTAAAATTTCTAGTGAAATATCTTTT
This sequence comes from Dryococelus australis, assembly GCA_029891345.1. NCBI lineage: Eukaryota > Metazoa > Arthropoda > Insecta > Phasmatodea > Phasmatidae > Dryococelus > Dryococelus australis. Next base: position 51,785,469 of record CM056998.1, read on the forward strand.
TTTTTTGGGATTTCTTCATATTACGTTAGGCTTTATATAAACTGGTGAATTCGTAAACAATTTTATTGATTTTTTAAGTATTTCAATGAATTAATTTTCGTGCATCTACTTGCCTGTTCATTTCGGTGTTGAGAATAGTTGATTTTCGTCATGAGATCTGATGAAGTGCTTAAATTGGACATCGTTATTTTATAACAGCTAGCTTACTAGGGAAAAAGTATACCTTTTTGGCTTTGTTAATTACTATGTATCACTTTGTTAGTAAGTTTGTGTATTTTGAACGTGTACTTCAATTCAAGTCGTTTGCTTCCATTTAGGACATTAAGTTAGGATATTACATCAGGATTGCTGGAGGGCATAGCACTTCCGCTTATGTGAACCCCGTAGTTGGCCATGATAGGTCTGTTTGACGCTTGTATCTGGATAGTCTGTCGAGGAGAGCTGGCGAGGTAAGACACTGCCACGTGTGCACTACAACTTTTGTTCACTGATTTAAATTGCCATAATCAATGTAGTTTACCTGTTAATCTTTGCTTGCGTACGTTTCTGTCAGAAATTTTCCCCAGCATTATGCTTCTGCTTAAAAATTCTTATGCCCTTGTGGAATGTTTAACTTAATCGAGGAGGAGGAGAAAGATGACAGAGAGGTCACGCGACCCGCAAATTTTGAATCAGACGCCATTTGCCTATGTTTATGGCATTTCAGTGTAACTTCTGCATAATTGCTACATGCAATTTTAAGAGCTTTATTTTTGTGTATGTATTTGAGGGTAATTGTTGTGTTTGAATATTTTATGGCAATATCATGTATAGCCACGTGGCCGACTGAAGCCAAATCTTTGTATACGCCATCATTGCGTTTTAAGAGCTTATTTGTATAACTTTGTATGTGCAATAATTTTTTCAGAGTTCTATGTCAGTTTTATTTAGGGTTCAAAGTATTTTTCATGTAAATTGATGCTTTTTGTACTTGACCACGCAGTCACAGTAATGTTTGATTTCGCCACCATCAGGCATGCTAGAAGCCTGCAACGACTCTAATCGTAAAGAGAATCACTTGCTCAACATTAATAATATTTTATCTGAATTTACTTTGCCGTTTCCTTGCAGAAATATTGCACTTTCACCTGCACCATGTGGTCTACTACGTACTTGATCCAGTGACATCCGCACCATCTCGTGTCCCATCTTATTTCATGTAACATTCAAGGGTCTATGTAATTGTGTAATTAGTGTACGGTGCAATTACTCCCATCCTACCCGGCTCTGTGTATAGGCCGTCACCACACTAACCACGTGCTGGAGGGCGAGCCCCGACGAGTTTGCGTTAGTGATGCAGAGGAATCACTTGTGTTAATGTTTATTAAGGGTATTCATTTGTATTTCACCGTGTCCTGTCTTCAGGGAAAAACCGTCAGTCCACGCTAGCGGCTGTTGGCCCTCTTCCCTTGTGAAGGCTGTGCTTTCTCGCACCTCGGTGAGATCATTCATTTAGGCGTGCGCTAGATTAATTACGCGTTGGGGAGGGCCCAAGCGGAATTGGCTAGTCATGACAGAGATAACCATTTCATTGGCACGTTGATGTGTAAAAACAATATCAATAAAGACAAGTCTACAGTGAATTCAATTTTTTATTCAGTAGTGACAATGTCCTAGCCACATATGTGTTTTATCAATTGTTTATTCAGTGATTTTATTAAAAGTTTAGTATTGCCAACATGTTTGTAAGTACGCACGGGTGAGATGGACACACAGAACCCACAACATCCCTGAGCACCCTGAGTCTCAATAGTGCGGTGATTGGGCAGCACCGCTGGCGCCCAAATTTCCAGTAAGTATTTGTGTCATTGTTCGTCTCGTGAATCACCCGACGGCGTCAATTGGCATTCCTAAGTGGGGCCTAGTGTGCTCATCCGCGTTGCGTTAATCGCGAGAAGATGGCGGACACCATGCCTGATCAACCGCGAGAAGCCCTCAAGACATCCGTATCTGCAACTGCGACACACGCGAGCGTGAGTTACTGGGACATGCTGATCGATCGATTGTGGGAGACTGAGTGAAATTAACTTGGTTGATGAAGTATGTGGGAGCAACCCTTATGTCAATGTACATCCGACAACGTTTCTATGTCATCAGAGCAACACCTGTGTACGCGCACCAGATATGACTGGACGGGAACCAAGTGGGCGCAGTACCAACAGTGTAGGAAAGACTCGAATTTACAATGCATAGGGCCTGAGTAGTTTACCACCTATTGCAAAGGTGTTATAAACTGTGACGAGTGTGATAAGAGGAACTGTGCTGAGATTGTGACATTCCAACTCCAGAGGTGAAACCCACACCGCAAGTAGTTGTTACTTACACGCCACAGGGCTTAACCGGGCCAGATCGCAATGTATTACTGCCAACTTTCGCGGGACACGACTCAGAAGACCTGGGTACATTCCTTGCAGTGTTCAAAGATAAACTGCATACGCATCACGTGCATAGGGATGACTGGACTGAGGTAACTGCCAACAGGTTAAGGGGAACTTCTGCCACATGGTGGAATTTGGTAAGGGACTATCGAGTCACGTGGGAGGAGTTCTGTGAGAGAGTGCTATGTCGATTTGACACAGACGGGGATGCTATACAGGCACAAGTGCAACAAGTACCATGAACAGCAACGTGAACATGAAGGCATAGAGGAATTTATACAACGTAAGCTACGCTTGTTCAAGCGTTTGAACCCAGGTCAGACGACACGCAGCATTATAGAGATCATTGTGACATTGTCAGAACTGGACATTAGGCCGTTGCTGCATGGAGCCAGCCGGGAGAGCATGGAATTGTTTACAAGCGAGGCAAGTGCCTACGAACAAGATAAGCAGGCTGGACGCAAAGAAGAAGTGCCGGACAGACAATATGAACCCCCGCCACCAGTACCCCCTGCGCTGGTTACCCATTTCACGCGACTGCCGCCTCCTGTCAGGTAGATTACACAGCCGCGCAGCAGTAAAATCCACCCTCTACATGCGCAAGAGTGTTCCAGGTAACTGACAGTACCGTCAAAGCACTACGAGTATGTGTTGAACTTGAAGGGAAAAATGTCAGCTGTTATTGACACTGCCGCTAGTGACAACTTTGTGCGTGAGGGTTTAGTACAAGCAATAACGACTAGGGTGTCACCGAGACGTCTGCAATTCACTACCACCCACCACCAGGGAGAAGCGAAAAGTTTAATGCACGTAACGGTACGAATTAGAGAGCTGTATACCATGTGTGATGTCTACATTGTGCTGGACTTGTGCGAAGAAGTGATTTTGAGACTGCCATGGCTTGTTGACAACCATGCTATGATAGAACCGCACCTGAATCGTCTGCACGTAGGGACACGTGGCCGATCGACTGTTTATGCCGTGGGAGCAATATCACCAATAACAATAACTGCTGTGCCACTTGCTGACTTCGAGCACGAGGTGCCCGCCACACATCAGCAACATCTGCTGGACCAGTATGCCAGTGTGTTCCACACTGAGGGGAAGTTGCAGCACACCGACGTCATGGAGCACACTATCGTCACCACGCACGAGGACCCGGTGTACCCCAAGCAAGTAGACCCAGGTATTTTCTTTCGCAGTGTCATCAACTAACAGGTATGTGAGATGCTCAACGATATTGTTATTGAGCATACACAAAGTCTCTATAATTGAGGTATTACCCTTGCTCCAAAGAAATATGGCGAATGGCGATTCTGTGTCGATTTCAGACCCCTAAACAAAATTACCGTAAACATGCCATCAATACTCATAAACATGAAAGACACTTTGTCAACATTAGGACCAGCTTCAGTATTCACATCACTTTATTTGAAATCTGGATATTGGCAAGTGCCTACCCGCCACCAGGATAGAAAGAAAACACCCTTCACTACCCCAGATGGACATAGATTTCAGTTTGTAGCAATGCCATTTGGTTTAAAGTGTGCCCCTGCAACGTTTCAGAACTTAATGGTTAATGTATTGGAGACTTTGCGATGTCATATTTGGATGATGTACTTGTTTGGCCGAACAGCTGGGAAGAGCATTTGCACCATTTGAGCCTTGTGTTTGAACGGCTCGAATGTAACAAACTTACTTGAGAAGTGGAAAAGTGTAAGTTGGGTATGAGTAAAATGGAGTTTCTAGGGCATTATGTAGCAGTAAACTGACACGAACCAGAACAACAACACGTATGGGATATTCAAAACAAACCCACACCCAGATCACGTAAACAAGTCAGGAAGTTTTTTGCGTTAATTAATTGGTTAAGGGAATTTGTCCCAAACTTTTCTGTAATCACTGCATCGTTAAATGCTTTGTTGTGTGAGAAGCGTAAATTTGTCTGGACACCTCAAGCCGATCGAGCATTTCGAGACATCAAAATTGCATTTCAGAACTGTAATTCGCTGTCTAGATACAACCCAGAATCATCTATTGTCTTACAAACAGATGCCAGTCAAAAAGGCATTGGGGCCGTGCTGTATCTGGAGGGAACACACAGGGAAAAACATATCATCAGTTATCACAGTGCAAAGTTCGGAGATGGAGAACTTAAATATCACGTTAACGAACAAGAATGTTTGGCCATTGTACATGCATTGCGGAAGTACCGGCCGTACTTGCTAGGAAGGCAGTTCACACTCAAAACTGACAACTGATTCCTTATATGGTTAGAAGGAATGCATAACAGGAAAAGTAAACTTGCCCGCTGGGCGCTGTTACTGAAAGAGTACGATTTCAAGGTAGAACACGTGGCGGGAAAAACCAACGAGCTCACGGACGCCTTGTCCAAGAATCCTTGGCCGAATCTAACGGTAACTGACGATGCAGAGTGGGAAGAGGCGCTACCGCGAAGGCGTGCAATACCAACTACAAAAACACAGACCCTGGTTATACAAAACAATGCTGCCACACCACCTGGCGAACTTGTTTCGTTGAATGTATGTGAAGTGTTAAAAGAGGTACACACTGCACAAGAAAATTCCCCAGATGCCGCGCAATGCAGACAACACTGTGCCACACGCTACACAGAACACTGTAGGGTAGTGGACAGGGAAATAAAAACCAAACCACCTGGTAATTGTGCGCTATGGCAGACGTATGTTCCGAGAGAGAACCGGGAACTTGTGCTAAAATACGCACATGACAGTTTGGAACACGGACATCCGGGATCCGAGCAGACACGAAGGAACATGCAGAAATGTTTTCACTGGCGAGGGATTCAGGGAGATGTCAGGAAATATGTACAGAGCTGTGTCATGTGTAACACCTGTAAGCTGCGGAGAGCAGACTGCGACGCTCCACAACAACCAAGGCTGCCAACCGAGCCATTAAAAACCGTAGCTATCGACATCATGGGCCCGTACCCGCGTACGAAAACTGTGAAAATGTTCCAGCTTACATATTGTTGCAGTCTACCATATAACGTAGTTGGTACTTACTGAATTATTATTTAAATGCAAATGTTTCTCTCTCATTGCTACTATTAAATTTGTGATGTATTTCACAATATGTAGTGCTCTTGAAAAGAAGACTTGTAAAAATGACAAAACATTTTCAGGCAGGTTAGTTAAAATCATAAAATAAAGATCACGCAACTTCTTCAAAGTGAAGGCTAATGGTTTGAGGGTATAGAATTGAATACTTGTTTTAATTTAACTGTAAATCAACATATGCCAACAGATATGGTGTAGAGTATAATTGTATCAATTAATATTATTATTTTATTTTTATATTTTGAAGGATAGTTTACAGTATCGCAGTGCATGGAAGTCTTGTTGCTTACTTGAGTTGTATCTCGTGCTTGACTGGCAGTTTCCATCACACTCTGTAAAGCCATCCACAGGGAGTTGGTTGATGCACAGTCCATGCTGTTTTGAATGATGTTTGATCAGGTTCACTGTGTTCTCAATAGCCTGGGGCTTTGGCTTGCAGTTTCCTGAAAAGTATGAATATCACAACTTGAGAAAAAATTGTGTATTAAGATATAAAGACAGTCTCTAATTATTACTTCATTCTGTTTGGTAGCCCTCAAGGATGCTGTTCGTGTAGATTACAGTAGGCCCTACAGTCTCGTTAATCCGTCACATGGTGATTGCAGTACTATGTTGTGCTGAGTCACAGTTTGCACCTCATCCATAACATTTGTTTACGTTTATTTGTATATAAAACATATTGTTTACCTTATTTTAACATGTCTATATGGAGTGTTTATCTTTGTTTATTGGGTTTTGTATGTGATTATTAATGGTTTTCGTCATGTTTGTTTATGTTTTGAATGTATTTTTCTTGTGCCAAAGTAGTTTGTTTACATTTTCGTGTACCACAATTACCATAACTTTATTTATGTATTATATTTCAATATTTCTACTTACTTGCTTTTTTGGAGGGAACATGATGTCTGTTGTAATTTCGGTTAATTTTTCTGCTATTTTACCTCTGGATTTTTCAAATCAACTGGCCTTGCAAAGTGCACGGTAAAATAAAAAGATATTTATTTTAATTAGGTTATGTTTTAAATGCAATTGTTTTATGTAGAAAAACATTATGCAAAAACATGTGATGCGTGTTCAAAAATCCTGTTGGTAAAAATGGTTGTATGCAACAAGAGGGTGGTTGCTCTTAGGTTGATGTTCCCAGTCACATAACACATAATTCGACAAATTGTACTTTCATTTCACTTCTTTTACAATTTGCAAACATACCATTCAAATATACAATAAAAGGAATACATACACACTGTGGCCAGAAACAAAAAAAAAAATGTCTGTGCAGTGGACTCGCAGCGTTTTGTACATGGATGTAGATATTATTGCCTATGTGCTAGGCACTGAATCGCTGCAAATAAATCTTTGTGTGAAATTAAAAGTAAACGGTGGGTCTTGGGCAGTTGCAATAAGAGGACAGATTTTATTTCTTAGGCCATGCTGCTCAATAATTCATCTTCAAAAGTTCGAAATTCCAAACTGTACAAGAGTTGCCAGGAAAAATAGGGTGACCACACCTGTTATTTCCTTTATGTGGAAATGTTTTAATGTGAGTTTGCACTTAAGTTGAAGATCCCATTAACATAGAACAATGATCGAAGAATTGTAATTTCATTTCACTTTGTTTCTGTAATGTAAAAATACATTTCAAAATATCACTTTTCAAGGGCTTATAATTCCCTTAATATTCAGTTTAGGTAGTACATGTATTATATATTTTATACGTACTTTTATATAAGGAATCACCTCATGATGTTTGTCAGACTAATTGAGAAACACCCTATATAAATAAATAAATAAATAAATAAATATATATATATATATATATATATATATATATATATATATATATATATATATATATATATATATATATATACACACACACACATATGAGGTAAATTTTTTTCCAACATTACCTTTTTTGATTTTAGAAACAACGGAACAAGACCTTATACAATGGCGTGAACACGGCTGGTTTATAATTAGGCTGTTAACAAAACGTAGTGGTTAGCCTAAATTGATTGTTGTGCCGAAGAAAATGACAAAGCCATCAGCGAGCAGAGAAATGTAACAAGAAAAATAGATCCTGTACAGTATTGTGTCAGTACAATGAACAAAACTTGAGTCAGTACCCGTTCACCGGAAAAGTTAAAACTACATGAGCAAATGTTTGCTAAATATTTACGAGGCAGCTGTTTACTTGTTTCGTTAATATGAAATTATAATGGAAGAAAATTACACTACAAACATTTGCGTACACAATTTGAATATATAACCATGTTTAATAGAATGATATAAAATCAGACATAGTAAAACAGTATTCCTGCATTGATAATGCATGATTTATTGGGAAACCATAACCTCTTTATTCTGGTGAACGGTTACGGATGATTTTAATGCTACAACACACAAGCAGTAAAATTGTACATATAATGCCACAGATACGCTACATACCGTAATATAATTGGAAGTGACATTATTTGGTAAATTTTTAATAATTTGTTTGTTTTAACTTTGATGCAATAAAAACCAGACTGGTCAGTTTTTCTGAGAATATTCGGGACATTTTGGTTTTCATAAAAATGACCAGACCGGAATGACAAATATTTGATTAACCAATCAGCCATACCTCATAATTTCTTGAGCACAAAATAGACAACAACTTGTGTTTAGTTTATTAAGATTCTAAGAGTGTGCTGGAGTACTGGATTTGCAGCTGTTATAGTAACAAATTAAACTTCGTTCTGGAATAATGCGTAGGTGTTTAAAAGAAATGGAACTTAAACCGTATATAATAGTTCAGCATTGTTTGTCTCTCCTTCATGGACTGTAGCTAGTGCTAATGTCACCACGAGCATGTTCCATAATAATTGAAGATGCAGCACATCTTTTGGAGAGTATTTTTCAAATTTTTATACATTAAATTGACCCAATATATTTCAAACCATCGTTTTTAGCCTGTATGAGATGAAAAATTTACTTTTGAAAAGACACTATCGATATACTTAAGCAATACAGCAGCGGTATAGGCGACTATGCTGCCATCTGTTGGCAAGCACATGCAGCTCCATTTTGGAAGTTATGTCGCCATGAAATGACTCATTTTGTACGTGTAAAATACAAATGTACAAATGAATTCCCAGAGTTTTACATTTTCTGCAAGCTCTATAAATATTTGGACATCACATATTTCTGTAGAAAGTGATTCTGCTGGTTATTAATTTATATTTGGCTTGCAATCACCAATCTTTTCTGAAGCAGGCTCACCATTTTATTTTTTGTATGCTCCTTCCTATTCAGCAACAATGCAGAAAAATGATGTTTTTTTTTTTAAATTAAAACCACACATTGTTTTGCAATGGAATATTTTTTTGCTGCAAATAATATTTATGTTAATGTGATATATATTATCATCCAGTCACACTTGGTACCATGGATAATTTATAAATACCCTCTTGGCATGAATGAACTACTGTCAATTACCCGATCATGCCTTTTGATGAGCAGATGCAACTTTTAATCATGAAATATTTTATTAATATGAATGAAAATGTGCTGTCTGACAATTTCCACTAATTCCTAATACTTCCAAGTTTTACATATTCACTGTTAAAAACTCTGCAAATATAGTACCGGAACATTTTAAATAAAAATAAACAATATGCACATAGGTTAGTAATAGCAGCGGTGCGTGACTGGCTGCAGCCGTTCAGTATATGATTTTGAACTATTGGGTGAGTGAAGTGATTTGGGCGACTATTAACAGCGAGGTCTTGAGAGCCGATAAGGATAACTGAGGCGAGTATGGAGCGGTACCAGAATGAAAGGGCAAGGGAAATGGGAGATCCCCAAGAAAACCCGCCAACCAATGGCATTGCCTGGCATGATTTCTACTTGCGAAAATCTTGTAATCCTGCCAGGGATTGAACCTGTTTCATCTTGGTGGGAGGTGAGCAGGCTAAACACTCAGTCACCGTGGTGCTCTAAACTATTGGCTTCATGGTTAAGCTGCCCATGGTAAAACGGGGAGTTGACTGTATCAACAAATACTATGTATGCCCAATACTGATAATTTGAAATGACTGTACAAGTAATTGTGCACAGAGCCTCTTGGATAAAACATTGACACTAGAAAACACTGAGAGAAAGCCAAAAAAACAATAGCAGGTGACTCACGTAATGTATCTGAAGTTATGTTACATTTCCAACAGCATCCATCTGAATACATCTTTTCTCTAGGGCAGGTGGTGTCATTGGAGCAGGGGAAGTTGCTGGTGATCTGGAACTGATGTGGACAGCAGGAATAAAGCAAGTGAAACATTTTCATACCACAATTAAATTAGTACCTGTGTGAATTCTTTGTAAATAGCGTATATGGAAATGCAAGGTACACGAACCTGGTTGCTCCTCTTGTCACAGGAGTAGGTAGTGCAATTGTCCTTCCAAGTCTCACCGTCATTGTACAGTGTGCCATTCACTAGACAGGCAACTTGTACGCACTTCCCACAGCACTTGCTAGAGCCTGCGGCTGGTGGCTGATACTGCCATCCCTGTAGGAGAAGTAAATACATTTGTCTCCAGTTGATTTTAAGAATACCTGGCATATTTCACTAACAACTTGAAGTACAATAATTGTGTAGTCTTCCACAAAATGTGGAAACATTAATACTAATTTCCTTTTTCCCACAGCAAAGTGATATCTAAAGATAAAATGTGGTTATGTGTGAGAAATAGTATCACCACCGAATGCACAAAATGGTTTATTATATCACTCAAAATTATAAGTGCCTGAAGGAAAAGGTCCAATCACAGCATTTACCAGAGACAAGCACCTACATATTTAAAGAGTAGGGAAAGCAGCCAGCAAGGTATGGTTTTGTAACAAAATTCTCACTATTTGTAACAAAATTGTCACATCATTAAAGATATAAGATTAAGAACTGAAGTTCCAGCCCCACACTTGTTGAGTTCCACTGGTATATCAATTAGGCACCTCTGTGAAGAAGTGAAGGTCCCTCGTCATGCCATCAAGGAGTTAGTCTCTGAACAAAGCGGTTTAGTTGTATCGGACCAGATGGAACGCGAGCAGGCAAAGGCAGCCTATTATGTGAACCCATATACAGTCATAATCTCCAGTAATGGTTTTTCTGTTATGTGATGCAGCTTTGTTCATGCTGCAAGATTTTCCTAGATGCCAGCTAGAAGATTGTCAAGCTCTAGGAGTAGGATATATATTTCTACACCTTAAGTGCTAGAGACTGTTGGACAAGTTTATACATGGTATCCCCTTGAAGGATTCTCTTTTTTCCAATGACTGCCTAATGAACTCGAGGGGACTGAAACAGAAGTCTTCAAGAATGTAGTTTGGAGTCATTTGTAATATGAATTGAGAAACATGTAGTTATGCATGAAGGCAACAAACTACAGTCAACTTTGGACACAGTGACCTTGATAAAATTGATTCCTTTGAAGTAAGACCCTTTTCTGGGGAAGCGTTCAAAAAATTAAGAAATTTTAAGTAAATAGGCTGAAAATAAGTTTGTTGTATTTATTTTCGTTGCTAATTATTGCTATTATCTTCACCTATACTATACCACTCTGAAGAGGGAAAGATCTAAAATAGACACCACCCACTAACACATGATTGCCTGCAACTTCCATCAATCAAGGCCATCAGTGTTTATCCACATGCACCTGCCATCCTGCATTAGTTAGTGAGACCATATAATAATTAAAACTTTGGATTGAACTGCTAAAGGGAGAAATACAGACTATATTTCTTTGACACAGCCGCAAGCTAATAGATATTTTAGAAGTTCGTATCCAAATACAGTTTTTTTCCTATGTGATGGTTATTAGGATAACAGCAAAGTAGAAACTTTGTGTGGTATTAAAAATAAAATGTTATATACTAATTTTTTTAAGCTCTTTTCCGACAATTTAATACTAGGAAACCTCCTAGCTTGGATAACCACAAAGGTGCTGCTAAACATCTTTAATAGATGAAAAAAATTGAAAACTAAAAAGCTAAAAAATTTACATGAAACAACAAGAGGGAGAAGGGAAATTGGTTTACCATATTTCAGAGTGTATAGGCCGCACATTTTTACAAAACAAATTACTGCAAAAAGTGGGATGTAGCTTATATTCAAGATACTGGCAATAAATTTAGAAATTTGTCAGCATACAGTGCATTTTTATGTTTTAACTTAAAGGAAGGAAGGGAAAATAAAGAAGAAGAAGAGGGGAAAAATTATTTACACTCTTGCAGTTATTTTTCACTCACATCCGTAAACAAAATAACCTTCACCCTGCATGTGTAAAATTTATGTATGTTGGAGCTCAGTCATATATGCCGTACACGAGAAAATAATTTCTCTGCTGTACAAATGAAAGATATCTTACGTGATTCGCACACCTACCATGACACCACAAGTGCACATTGATACAATGCCATTTTGCGTAACATGTTGCCCTGGTTTTGCTTTCTCAAGTCACATTACCATATGTGGAATAGTAATTGCGCGATGTATATTTGTAAACATTGCAACATAATACAAATTTTCTGTCACAAATGTTTTATAGGGGAAAAATTAAGTAGGAATTTATTATGTTTGTATGGATTCTTAACTTAACCATATTTACAGGAATACAAAAATTCAGTGCGGCCTGTACTTGAAATATTAATTATTCCAAATTTTTCATCAAAAACTTCTGGTGCTGCCTATACACACAAAAATACGGTATTTCCCCACATCTGATAGTGGCATAGTAAACAGATGTTTACAGTCCACGAGAACCTCAAAACTGCAGATATAAACACACACTGGTATAGAAACAGAATTGTGAATCTGCCTAACGTGCCATGTCTGACAAGACAGTTAGTCTAGAGTTTTCTGGGAAAAAGGTGTTATTCCTTCATGAAACAATCTTTTAAAAGGTAGGCATGTTCCATAATTTTTTTCTCTCAAGACTGTAGATACAAACACAGATTACCATTAAAATTACCACAAATATGGGGGCACTAATTGGTCTAAGATGCAGCCGTTAACAAGATATTTTGTTTAAATTTCGCAGAAAATAAGTGTCATTGATTCATGATACAATAATCTACAAATTAAGCATTTTCTTGTTAAAATTATTCCTCAGAATTATAGATACAAACAAAGATTACTGTCAAAACAAATATTATCTAGATTGTAGAACATAACTGATGTGGCCATGTATATTTCCACCACAGCTGTTCTGCCAGTGAAAATAAATGTTTGCTAACAATTGCTATGAGTCTGATGGGCTAATTTTTTTCACCTTTTAACTTCACATTTTTTTCATGGGAGACGCTGAAAGAATGACCAGTACTCATGTACAATGTTTTAGCTAGGGCTATGTTTGTTTACTGGAAATGGGTATGGAACCTTTAGTTTAATATCATTCATGAGACAACATTGCTTTGTGGTTTTTGTGAGACAATTATAATTTTGTGTTGTATCTTTTTTTTATGGAGGAGTGAAAATATTTGCTCATATAGATGTAGCATTACAATGATAACTTGGAAAGTTTAAACTCGCAGAAAGAATAAAACACAATTGATTTGTTGTTGTTCGTATAAATGTGAGTAATAAACGTATAATGTAGGTAAGCAATTTTTGTGTATAGGGGCTAGGGGTGGGTCAGGATTGATCCAAATTTAAATAAGATTCCTTCAAAGTCAAAGTGTATGAATGCAACTTTTTTTCTCATAAAACAAAAAATGAAAAATCTGTTATGAACTTTTATAAAACTATAATGAAAATTAAATACAATTTCATAAGAGCTCAGTCATAAAAGTTTAATGAAATTCATAATTTTTTAGCAAGTAATTCATTATGAAAAATTTGTTGCGAAACCAAATGTAGGATGTGCAATATTTACCACAGGGATTTTTGCCAACATTGAAATCTCCATTAAATATGGTTATTTTAGTTATAAAATAATGAAACAAGAAAAATTATTTACAGACAAAATTTTTTTTGTTGGTGCGCTAGATGAGCATTCATTTAATATTAGAATATTCATCAAAATTTAGGATTTTTATTTGTATTGGTGTACTAAATATTCACACAAACCTACTTCAAAGTAATTCTCATTTTCCTGGGAAGTTTAGAAGGTCTTCATTTCTAACTAAACTACCCTGGATCAGAATAAGCATGTTGATTGGGATTTTTTTTACTATATCTGTATCCATCTCCCTCCCTCCCTCCTCCATCCTATGATACAAGCTGATGATGCGCATACAGTAAAGAAGAAAAGAGATGAATAAGCATGTCTCACTACAAAACCTGTGGTTAAATATTTTGAGTCCATATCTCATTGCTCAGTGCTTGCTATCTATGCATGTATACATGTTCTGAGCTTTGTCACAACATTCTGCATTCCTACTCATGTTGTATTTTCTCAAATATAGGACATTCTGAAAAATAACATGACACCAAAAAATGTTTTGTGGGTGTACAGGAAAAACCTAATTCTTCACAAATAACTTGGAATTGCTATTTTGCAGGGTTTGTGTTGACGAATGACACATTGCTGCTCAGTTGGTATGCACTCTCTACTTGTGACTTCGCCCATCGTCTAACACAATGCTCACTTGGGCAAGTCCTATTCATTTTAGTACATTAAATTACATGCCTACAGGGTCCACAATCATCACATTGTGTGCTACTCTAGACACGTGGTTGAGAAAATTGTACTATCTACTCGAAAGCCGTCACGCCGTTGCCTTAACCCCAACAAGGGAATTTTACTTTTCAACGAGCCATCGACACCCTTCTCAGAAGACCAGCAAGTTCCAAGATTTCCTATAAGAGCACAGCAACCAGTCTACTGGAGCACCACAGTCTCCAGCACCTCGCGCCGAAGCGATAAGATATATCAATGCCTCCACCACAGGAAGTTAGAAAATGGTAGTGCTGCAATGAAGCTCTAATAAACAACCTCTGTGGAGAGATGTTAGCCATCCCCACACCCCTCTGGAAACCAACAAGCCAAGAATTTTTGTATAAATAGAAGGAGCCATCCAAGACTCAGGGCAGTCACCATCCCTAAATTCTGCATAAGGCAGGGGGAAAAGTACGGGTAAGTGACAGTTCACCCTCTCTTCCAGTTCGTATAATGCTCAGAAACTGTCTTACGGGTGCGACGCTCACTAGGCCAGATGGCAAGTGGCAGCTAAACATATCTTCCAGTTTTCATAAGGTTGAGGTCCATCTGCAGGTTAAGCACTGACTACAAACCAAGCTCGAAGTGTGCGAAATGAAGAAACCAAGAGAAGATACCCATAGTCAGTAACCCCGAAGACTATGCCACCGTCGAGCATCTTTGCTACAGAAGTCGTCTTCCAATTTTCTATCTCAATATTTTCTCCGCGCTAATCCATTTGCGAGCAGGTTGCAAATGACTTAAACATTAGGTACCTTAAGAACATCCCCAGTAAAGTTAGGTATTAACTGCTTTGTTTGTAATGTCACATTTAAATCATATTTAGCTTTGTCCAGGTCGCCTTCACCTGGTTTTCTTATAGGATTGGGCTTCCTATTCTTTATTTTAAGTAATTTGTATTCTGTTTTACGTAATCATTACGGTAGGAGTGAGTACAGACTCACCATGTCTTTTCCATATACTTTCAGTAAAAAGTATTCTAAATTGAGATTGGAGAGTATTGATTCCATGATGTTAAAGCATGCCAACATGCTGCACTCTCTGCGGGCGACTTTGTTCCATCTGTGAGTGAACCTTCACTCGGGACAAGTCATAACAGTGGCAAACTAGACAAATGTATCGAACACGGAGATTCCACTAGTATGAACAGCTGAATTGTAAATGAAATTGTAAATGAAATTGTAATAGAGCTAAGTAAATACAATGAACACCCGGTTCCCTACATGCAAGTGCCACCCCGATGAAAAGAATATTCAATTTTGAATATCCACAACTCTTTATGGTAGCATGGAAGAAGTTCCAACCAATCCCCGAGATGGCAGCACCCCCGTGGCCTTGTGATGTCACGGCCAGCAAGCTTCAGGCCGAGGTATTTTTATTCGTTGTCGCCTCCAAGCAGGGAGATAAGAAAGGTTCAACGCTCCAGTACTCTGATAAACCAATCCCTGCGTTGGAAGGCTATGCTACCTCCAGCACCCCGGAAAACTGCTGATCTGCAGAAAAGAACTATAAATAGATGTCCTGCACCGCGGTCCAACGAGAGATGCTGGGCTTGCCGGGTGAATAGGATCGCAAGCCCAACCCAGTCTGCAAAAAACTTTCCTCCCTCTCCATAGCCTCCGCCAAGGCTCGAACTCCGCCCACTCCAGCCGGTAGCTTGGGAAGGCTGCCAGCACTCCAGCTCCTGCAGCTTGGGTAAGGCTTGCCCACACCAGTCACCACTCACCAGACGGCGAACTCCTACTACTTGTACCCACTACCCTCACCTTAAGTCAGCTTCCTGTGACTCCCACGGTAACAGGTCGGTACACTCCCCTGGAGACTCCGCCGTAACTTCATCATATGCCGTAAATTGCGTACGTAGATATTTTGCTATTCGTGTTTCCAGGCTTGGCTTCGCCTGTAGAGAGTTAGTTTTGGGTATAGTATTTTTAATTATATATTTTATATTCTTGTATTGGGTTACGTTCTCAATAATATTTTTGTTTCATGTAATAAAACTTACATAACTCGTACTTTGTGTGTCACCTACAGTAATTATAGCTTAGTCCGTCATCAAGTTGTTACAATGTTATTGAATTACTATTTGCATTAATTCGGAATGTCAGCAAACGGTTGTGCGGTGTGCTGGACTCCTCAGGTGACGGAGCCTGGAACGTATTGGCATTTAAGCCCACAAGGGCATGCCACTGCTCCTGGGTTTTCAGTTCATCTGCAACCGCTGCTACATGAACTGCTTAATACCTACTGCTACATCTGCAGAAAGGTAGCCAGCTCGAAAACTCAATGCATCACAAACATGGCAGATTTGGGAGCCGCCAGACACGAAGTGAAAGCAGCACCCTACATAGACTACTCCCCTTTCATAATCTTATAACTAATTCTAATCCAACTGAGTTAATTCATTCACTCCCTTGGGACTGCTGGCATCCCACCTATTGACAGCCCTGGTTGTGAGGGTTGTAAAACTCCCCAGACCGGAGCTTATTTCCCTATGCCTCACCCTGGGGTTTGATTCCCCTCTCCTCCGGAACAAAGAGGGCAATCAGCATAGTCATCCCTTAATTCAAAAGAACTGAGCAGTTTGACACGCGTCAGTTTAGTATTTTCTCTCAGAAAGCAATTTCATTCTCTTTTATTTTAACTAAGCAAGGTGAAGCAAGTAACACGAATCAATAAGGTAAATTACCCACTCTACTTAGAACTGCAAACTGAGGCCTGCCATCATGGTAGATCATCGGGAGCACCTCACACTAGGAACACAAATCCACATCATAGTTGGTCAGACCAGGTGTTCTACTTCTCCTTTGTGGTCTGAAAAGCCGGAAGGAAAACTGAACACCTCTGCCACTGACTCAATTCCATGTGGGTGGCTCACTGAGGTTTCAGGCGTATCTACGTGTGTCTCAGTTAGTCACAGTCTGAAAAGGCCGGATGGTGGGAATAGAGATTGGCGGCACTGACTCTTGGATGTACACTGTAGGGTCATTATTGGTACTTGCTTCTCCTTGAGTTGGTTTTAGTACAGCTCAAAGGCATTGTGCTGAGCACGGAAATAAAAGCAGATAATGTACACTAGCTCTCCGAAAAACATTAAGAGCCATAAGAAATTTAAATCCTACTAATACTGAGAGCAGTCATCCTCAAAATAATGAAAGCTGCAATCCTCAAATTAATAATTCACTTCAACTGCCGGCCCCTTTGTTTGGACCTCTAATTAAGCTTCCTGGTAAGGCCTATCAGGCCATTGCATGGATCTTACAAGAAGGTAATGCCCTATTAGGAATCGACCATCCTCGACCTGACACAATCCCATTTGCATTAGGCAACCAGAACCACTGTCCTACTCCACCACTACCAACATTGGCCGTTGTCCCGGACCTCACCCACCAGGTGAACCAGCCTGCGAAGCGGAGTGTACCTCCTCCCTCAGCAAATCCGGTACAGTGTCCGATGAAATGTCGTGTCGCAAGTGTGGTAGCAAATTTTGTCCCCAGTAGAAAGCCTATGCAACTGATAGTGTATACCGGCCATCCCCCAAAGAGGGAATCAATTTACCACAACAGTAATTTAGGGGTGACCACTTATGGCCCCACTGACACTGCTTGTATTGTTGCAGTATCTGAGAGTGTATAGATCCAAGGCTTCCTGCTTGGAAGAACGCCATGTCCAGTTCACTCTAGGGTTAATCTACCTTTCCCCCTTGGCATCAGCAGAATTGAAAGAAAGTTAAATTACGCAGATCTTCCCAACGTGGAGGACCCTCGACCTAACTGGCAATTTAATCAGGTACCACATCCTGGCGACCCGACCTGGCTGAGTAACCTAGGTGGTAAGGGCACAGATACGCTGGAAGAGGGGACTCAGTTGATATATTTTCACCTTGTCCACCCACTGCCACATTAATCTTCGAAATGGAGCCCAACTCATGATAACAGCACCCTTGGTCCCATCAAGGTATTGTTCACCAGGTTGAACAAACCCTTGACACCAGTGGACTACTTCTCTCATAAATTCCTCTGTTTTTTGCAGGATTCTAAAGCAAGTAGTTTACATGCTATCGTAATATGACAACTTTAAATGCCTTTATATGTATGCTCCCCCTTTAACAGTTCCATTTATCAGCACCCTCTTAAGAAACACGAAAATAAATTTAGAAAGTATGTGAATTCTGATGAATATAGAGAAAACAGTCATTTGCAGCATTTGTAAACACCATCATCCAGCACGTCTTACGTCTAGGTAGTATGAACTATCACCAAGTACTTATAAGGAGATCCAAATGCAATTAGTGTAAAGCAAAAACAGTCTAAACACACATACGTACATCGTAGCCTAGTAACTAAGCAGCTAAATTGAGAAGACATTTGTCGGTATTTAAAAGTGTTAGATTACGGTAGAACGTAAACCACTTCCAGTTGACTCCTACAAAAACACCAGTGACGTTCTTATTTCCTCTAGTTTTATTTTCTTGGTATGAATAGTCATTGTTTCATTTGAGAAAACGTATCTCGGTGCAAGCAATGCCAATTCTAATACTTATTAAAATCAGTGTCTGGGCTGCAATAATGAGCCCTTGTCTAAACGTCAATACTGTGAAACCAGCACATGAATAGCACCTTTCATACCCGAAATATCTGCGGTAAAAATTGTAGGTGAGCCACCCTGTATATTTTCTGGCTGTATAATATAGTTACGAGTAAAATTTATATTATCAGAAAAAAAAACAGTTCGATGTCAAATTCGAGTTATAGGCGTAATAATTAAATGGGCAGTCACAAAAATGAACTGTATTTTGTTATTCAATGAAATTTTGTCAAGAATTTACGTAATTGTAACATATTAGTACTTCTTTAAAAACCTCAATTACTATGTACGAAAGTGATTAGGTTCAAGGAAAAATAACTTTACACGTGGGGAAGGCCGCTCATAGGCAGAGGTAGCTAACTAAGTAGACATTCACTAACAATCACTATGCTATAGTTCTGGCCAAAATTTTCTTTGTCTTAGCTTTTGGTTCAAATGAGCTGTGTTATTAAGTACTTTTAAGTAATATTTTATATGTGTATGTTGGCAGCTGTTCTGTTACGAACAAATTCGGTAGTTGACCCAGACATTTTGAAGAATCAACATGGTAAACCTTCGCTCACGGTACAAGCAGAAAAGAAAATGTGTTTCAAGCTTCAGTCAATAACACCTTGAATGCAACCAAAAAATAGAAAAAAAGATCTTGACGTTTTACTTAATGGGTTTCAGTAGTAGGATTTAGATGACTTTGGCGCAACGGCGTCTGGCATAGGAGCAGGAGCCGCCCGACCGCCATCTTGTTACGTCACCCGACCATAATTTTTTTCCCTTTTTTTCCTTCGAAATTTCCCTTTTCCCATTAAAATCTGTCAAAAGACCCTAAACATTCTCCTTTTTTCCTAAAAATTTACTTTTCCCCTACAAATTTCCCTTTTTACCCTTAAAAAATGTTGAAAACCCCAAAAATAGTAGAAGACACCTTCGTACAAAAACAAGCCACTGAAATCCAATTTTTGCCAATTTAATTAATTTGAAGGGTTTCCTTCGGACCTACAGAGCAGTGGTTACCATATTGGTTTTATACCAAATCGATACATAGGATAGGAAGCAGCCATATTGCATTCATATTGTATGTGGATGACGTTTGACCTCGACCATGACCTTTAACGTGTGACCTTGACCTTTGATCTTGAAAAAGCAAAAACCCAAAAAAATCGAAAAAATATGGAAAAAATCCAACATAATTCCAAATTATTGAATTAAAAACATTATTCAAATTAAATTAATAAGGATTTTTAAAAATTTATTAAAAATCTATTTCTTTAAATAATATTTTTTTTCAACTGTCATTTCCCAGCACTACCATTAATCACATTTGCTACATCACCAGCAGATGACTAACTCCCTCGCACCAACACCCGTCATCAATACTCATTCCGCCATCTTGATTTCTTCGTTCATCATTTGTTTATACATTACTGGAGTCCACCATATTTGTAGGCAACCACCATCTTTGTAGGCAACCACCATCTTTGTAGGTGCCAACCATCTTGGTATACATCAGTTGTCTGCCATCTTGGAAGCCAATGCCCTTTAGTAATCGAAATTTAACCTGTGACCCATGACCCCTGACACCTAACCTTGGCCTTAATCTGATAATCACAAAAATAAAAACTTGAGAAAAAGTATAAAAGTCAACAAGCATATTACATTACAGACTACCACCGCCATATTAGATGCAGAGAACCCCGACCTTTACCCATGACCTTGAACGACCTTGAAAACAAAAGCTTGGGAAAACATCAAAGTCAGCAAGCATAATACATTAAAAACGACCACCGCCATATTACATGCAGACTATCTTAACCTTAACCCCATGACATTGTATGACCTTGAAAACAAAAACTCAAGAAAAAAATAAAAGCCAGGCATAGTACATTACAGGCTAGCACCGCCATATTAAATGCAGACTATGTCGACATTGACCCCATGACCTTGAATGACCTTGGAAACTAAATTCGAGAAAAAATACATAAAAGTCACCAAGAATAATATATTACAGGCTACCACCGCCATACTAGATGCAGACTACCTTAACCTTCGCCACGTGATCTTAAATGACCTTGAAACAAATATTTGAGAGAAATGATAATAACCGTGGAACAGGTTACATTAGACCCCCTTCCCTTGCTAATCACCCCACACCCCTATTCCCCCTACCGATTTATCACTGCCTGCTGGCCAACACATATTTTCCACACTGCTCTTTCTCATCAGGATTCCTTCAAAATTTTCCCTCCTCACTCCAAATCTGTTGCGTCCAACATGCTTAGAATGAATTACAATATTAATCCACACTCCAATTTTTTGTACACTTGATTTCAACATATACCTCTCTTACCATATCATAGATTATTCATAATCAGTAATAGACAATTGCAGCAAATATTTATGTAATAACATAATAATGTAATAATTTTGGCCCAACATTTGATTTTTATATTGTTCTCCCTTGTAGTATCGGCTTGTGATGACAGATTTGAAAACCAAAACAATCATATTCCCGATATCAGGGAAAGTAGACATGCTACGAGAAGGTACATTAACACTAGCGATAAATAAAATACTTTCGTTTATTCATTGAAAACATATATATTTTTAATGTACATAAGTCTACAGACATAAAAAAAACATAAACTATATAGTTTCATACATTCATGTATGGTATTTCAAGTAATAAGCTCACTTTTCATGTAGTGAATATAATCTGCTTATACGCAGCTAAAGAAAATATACGTGAACAAGCATCCAACCAGAAACCTTTTCCATATATTCTTGTTCTTCATGACAAAGTTTTTCTTTCAAGACCTCTAGAGCTTCTGGAATGCTATCAACATCGTAAACTGCTTTATTGACAGTTTTGAATACCCGCCGGCTGATTCCTTCATCAAGAGGTTGAGGCTTTTCATAGCTACACTACAGTCAAACATTATACTTTATGGGACGTTCTTTGACCTCATCAGTTAATAGATTGACTATCGTTTGTTTAACATGGTCTAGGTATGTACATACATCTTTTGTACCAGCAAAGTTATTTCCAATTACATAATCATTTAAAATCACCTTGAATGCTAAAGTTTCTAGATAGAATCCTTTCGATGTGGTATCACCAATAGCTAGTACAGAAAGTTACTTAACTGCAGGGACTCTACCTTTTAAAGTGGTTGATGTGACTATTCAGCTTATCACCTAGTTTGAAAAGTCGCTTGCACTTAACATATTGTTGCATAACACAGGAAGGACCCTTCACACATGTAGTTCCTTCCTGCTTCCTCGCACCATGGATGTAGGCAAATATCTTGTCACAATATCAGCAACGAAGCCTTGACGATACTGTCGATGGCGTTGCTATACGTGGCCCACCCGAAGAGGTCGGGGGCGCTGTCAACGTCATGTCTGATGTCACTGATGGCTGCACTGCTGTAGGTGATCCGCTCGAAGAAGTCACTGGGGCTGTCGGCGTTATGGCTGAAGAAGTCGATGGACCTGCTGGTACCATTCCCGAAGAAGTCGATGGCACTACCATAGCTACAATTAGCTATGGAGTACCCGAAGACATCGCAGATGCATAATAAGGTTTTGATGCGAATAGGTACAAACTATCCAAGCCGATCCACCTTTCAAAGGATTTGCTGTCAAACTAAGATTCTCAGCTGAACTCACTGCTGCTTATACACTAGTATGCAAGACCAATGACATCATATTGATGTTGAACGAATCGTATTGCGAACACCAATTAGCCAACCATCGACCAGCTAATCACCAAGTTGTCACGTGATTGCAGCTGGCAAATCACATGCGAGCACTGAGACATCACGTGCATGAGTCAGTTCTTCACAAGATAGACTCCCACACACACACAAACTCAAACCCAACCTACACACTCTAACACGTATACACGCACCCAAACACATTTACACACCCAAACACAACATACACACCCAAGCACATAAACATGCACCCAAAAACATCTACACACACCCAAAAAAACCTACACACCCAAACACATATATTCACACCTTATATCCCAAACACAAATAAACGCCCCAAGCACATATAAGGTCTCCAAACATATATACATGCCTCCAAATGTACATAAAATAAACCAAACACATATACCTTCCCCCAAGCACATGTGCATGCCTCCAAACACATATAAACAAACCCCAAACACATATGCATACACCCAAAATACATATACATGAACCACAAACACATATACATTCCTCTCCAAACATATATTCATACCTAAACACGACCTACTCTCATACACCAACCCAAAGAGTTCGAAATATTCTGTACTACTCGGGTCCTCTCCAAACATATATTCATACCTAAACACGACCTACTCTCATACACCAACCCAAAGAGTTCGAAATATTCTGTACTCTACTCGGGGTAACAGCATTTGTATGGTTCTAATATTTCAGACATAAATGTGTGTGATGAGTTTAAGTGTCAGACGAACACCAAGGTGTAACACATGTGTAAATGCGAACACAAACGTAATTCAACTAATCGAATAGTGAGCAGTTATGCTCACCATCCTGTATATGACTCTGGAAGTTCTAGGTGAACAAATGTTACTACACCTGAAATATATGCTACATGCTAGCTACATACTACTTGACTTTCTCAGAATACTGAATGATACTCTCAAATGACATGCAAAAGATAAGAGTTGTTTTATTTATGTATAATCGACACAATATACGTCAGTGAAAATTACTTTAATTCTAATCTTTACCGAGGGAGCCTCGAAAAATAACTTAAAAGAAATGTTCTTTGCTATTATGTTTCACACAATATTCAAGCTTGTCTATGTCATGTTATAAGAAATAAAGTATTTAGATTGCGTCGTTCTTTAAAGATTGTCTCTGCAAAATGAAACATATCTTCCAGAACCATGTCTAATGACTGAAGGGACGTAATAAGTTGTTTTTTTCCTTTTAGTTAAGATTATGCACATCGGGTTTGGTCACACCCATATCGGGGAGCTGACTCTGTAATGGGGAATGCGCTTTTAAAGAAATAGCCGTTTTGGTATCCTACTACAATACCAACATGGTGTATGGGTGACGCCGATCATTAGCAACGTCGATCTTCAAAGAATAAAATGATCACTAATTATCTTGTAGTACCAACTCACGACCTCAAGAAGGTAGAAACTCGTGAAGAATCAGCTGCTCTGGCTGGTCATCAGGTGGTCGTCTCGCAGTTTTCCCTGATTCTGGGTCAACGAACCCCTGGTAACCAATGCTACTGTTCATTGTTACCACATCGAAACTCGCGGGCGTCGAACTAAATGTTAAATAATTTGTTAAGACGTGCTCCCAGCCCACTTCTGTTCTTCTCCAACACGAACCTCTGCTTCATGGTGGCTGGAGCTTATAAAGGTAACATGGACTGGCCCTACTTATAAAAATAATTACTTAATCCTACTGCGAAAGGCACATCGCCTTTAGAGTTCTCATGTAGTTTTCTTCCTTTTCAAAAAAAAAAAAAAGCTGAAATCTTAGCCAATAGCTAGCTGACTACTTCACTTCTGATAAACAAAGTTCAGTTGTTGCCCCTGGCAACCAAGCACAAATCAACAATGGTTGCCCCTGGCAACCTCTCCCAAAAGTTCTTTACATAACTATGACAAACAAAGAGCAATCAAACAATAAAAATATTGGAAAGAGTGCTAAATTTGAATCAAATAATTAACGTCTCTTATGTTGTGGCAAAATATAAAAAAAAAAACCTGTAAACATTAGAGAGGAAAAAGATTAACTCTGGAAGTAATTACGTGACACAATTATTTGTAAACGTTGATAAACACATTAATAATCATGCGTGGTGGCAAATAAAATCATGTAAATTAGACATTCCTGTGTGCATAAATGCATTTCCGAAATCAGGCGTAACAGAATGGTGCCATCAGAAATTTTGCTCTGTGTAAACTGCAAGAAATAATTCACTTACATATGTGACGTGTGAATATACTCTCCAAGCAACATAAAGTCTTTGGTTCATTTTAACCAAACCACAACATAACTATTCTTTAATAATCATCATGTCTGTATCATGTTTAAATTAAACACCATCAACACATTGGTTATTAATAAACATTACAGCATCCTCTATCTTTGACAACCTCAAGCCTTTCGGTCAAGTAGTGATCAGATTAACACTAACGCTCAATAATTAAAAAAATTAAACGTTACCCTGTAACGTCGTTTCAGCATTTTTCATACTTCAATATTAAAAAGTAATTTAAACATATATACAAACATATCAGCATGAGCATCAATAAAAAAAACAACTTAGCACAAATTATAAAAAATACATCGAACACAAGAATATCTTCACTGAATATACTCCCTTGTAATGACAAGTATTTTGTCTGTGAAAAATCGCCGATATTCTTCTCTGCTTCGTCGCGGCGCCGTCGTGTAAACTCGCTGGTGAGCCGAAGCCGTCCGAAGTATCCTTCTCGTTGCCCAATGCAGGGGGTGGCTATGTCCTATACCTTGCAGTGTTAGTAAGTGAAGCCAGTTTATCGCGTGGAGTTAGACGGTTGTTTTCCGGTACAAACTGTCACTTGATCACCCGTAGCCAAAAACGTTGTAATGCCCTATCTTCCACGTGTATTTTGTTGAGTATTAAAATAGACATAAATTAATATATAACCTTTTTCGACCTAAACGATAATATACATAAAGCGTGAGACTGTTCGTCTCAGATAACTAGATATAAATTTCGCCGTTAAATATGTAAAGATATCAATTATTTACATTTAAATGGAAGTGTTGTATACGGTGTTTTGGTTGATTTGATTCCCATTCCCTATATAGTTGCCTTGAAAATAATCCAGGAAATAATTTTCTGACGATTATAGGAGCTTTTCGAAGTTATGATAAAATTTTAAACCGTACTAAAATCGAATATAATACGCTATTGAAGTCATCTGCGAGTGCGTTACAAGTGAAGCAGCCATGCGGGAAAGAGACAACTTTGGTTTACATTGATATGAACTCGCTAGTTGTTCTGATTTTTTTTCTAAATTTGTGTTATTCTTGCGTTTGTGAAATGTAAATTTGGCATGTAATCACGTCTTAAGACTATAATCTATGTTTTATTTATTCGGCGACCAACGAAAACTAATATTAATGTATGAAAATGTGTACGAGCTGGGCCAAGCGATTCCGATGTTTAATGTATTCTTATATACCGTGGATACATTCGTGAAAGATATCGCACAGTTTTTGTGTGTATAGGGATATGTTATCAAACTAAGAATTGCAGTGTGTTTAATTTTTGCAAGTGGGTTTGCGATTTCTAACGTGCCGTGAATTTAAGGTCTAACCTGTAAGTTGCGTACTCATTAGAAGCACAGGCACTTGATAAAACTGCAGATATTTTTCTAAATGCCGATTTGATATTTCAGTGTAGACGTTTATGGAATTAATTTGTTAGTAATGGCAAAAACGTCAGCAGAGTTGCAGTGACAACAAGAAATCAGCTGTTTATCAATACAAGAGTATAGGCCTACAACCAAATCAGTTCTCATATTTTTAATAGCTACTGAATGTAGCCTTCATGATTTGCAATTTCCATTGTTTCTCAAACTCACTCCATGCAATTTCTGAGGTGATTCAATAAAGACAATTTGACCAATTCGTTCCTTGTATTCCCTTCATTGTGTTCTTGGTTTATCATTCTCTAATGAACCTGCTGTCGACAAGATGTTAAGTTAAATAAATAAAGTTTCCTTGTGTGTTTAGATGGTTATGTATTTAACGGTAGGCTGTAATCATTACAGTAAATGGCATGTTTATACATTTCATCGTTTTTCAAAGGTAGTCAAAATAAAGAAAACTTAGATAAATCCAATATTTTCCTATAACTATAACATCTGCAAAATTCAAAAACATCACGTGATTTTCTTTAAACTTAATTTCACACTTCTTAATGATTTTTAAAATTCTAACTTTGAGGGCAACTAATTGGACATAAGCTTATTTTAATATTGATGATGAATCGTGAATATTTAGAAGAAAATGTTAAATTTTTTAAAAGCCTACTTGTAAATGAAAAAAGGAATGATGTTTACAGAACAACCACGAACAAAATTTTCTACAACCACCACGAACATCATTTCCGATACAACCACGAACAACCTCTCCAGAACAAACATAATTTATAAATTAACTGAACCAAACATTGTCTGGAACAGTTTTATTAAAACATTTCTTTGTCATTTTAATCATGCCTTTCCATTCAAAAAATCTGTCAAATGTAGCAGTAACCCGAAAATATAATGGATTAGTAAAGGTCTGACAGTCTCAGGACAGAGGTTAAAAACCATGCTTAAAATGCTAAGAACCCAGGGAACAAACAAAAATTTTACTGTAAGCAATACGAAAAATTATATAACAAGTTACTTGGGGTAGCAAAGCAGAAATACAATGAGGAAAAAATAGCCTCCTTCTCAAATAAAACAAAAGCAATGTAGAACATTATTAATAATTAATTGAAACCTAGGCAAGGACATGTTAGCCTTTCCTTGATAGTTGATAGCACGAAATATCTAATAAATTTAATGACTATTTCACAAACATCCCACTAAATTTGCAAAATGAACACAGAGCTACAAATATTAGTCCTGCACACATACTCTAAATACTTAACACTTGTAATGATAACACACTGTTTTTCACACCTATCTCTGAAGGAGATATCATAAATGTAATTAAAAATTTTAAAGTAAAAGTTCTTGTGGGATAGATATACCTATGACTGCTAAAAAAAGTGCTCTTATTTAATAAAACTGCCTTTGACTTACATTTTCAATGAATGTCTTGCCCAGGGAATTTTTCCTGATAGACTCAAATATGTAAAAGTAGTACCAATACATTAAAAAAATGACAAGGCATTGATGGATAATTATAGGCATATTGCTCTTCTTACACCCTTTTCAAAAATTTTAAAGAAATCTGAAATATACTGACACAAATAAACTGTCACGATTATTAATAATTAAAAAAAAACAAGGTTATTTCATTGCATCAGTATAGATTTGTAGAGGGCAGGTCCACAGAACAAGCTATTTACAGTTTCACTGAAAAATATTAACTTCTTTTGATAAAAGACAATTCTCAGAAGGTATATTCGCAGATCTTTCAAAAGCTTTTGATTATGTCGATCACAATATTTTATTGCAAAAACTTAACAGTGTGGAGTAAGTGGTGTAACCAATAATATGTTTAAATCATATCTTGAAGACAGAAACAGAAAACAGATCACCTCCATAAGATATTATGACAAAAATCACATTACAGATGTTATGTCCAATAACAGAACTACTCGAGTAGGAGTGCCACAGGGATCAATTCTGGGACAAATTTTATTCTTAATATTTATTAATGATTTTACGAAACAAATAACCAATGGCTCAGCTATAATGTTTGCGGATGAGACAAACATTTTGGTAACTAGTTCAAATAATGTTGTTCTTGAAGAAAATATAAAACAAACAGTGACTGAGATGTCCGGTTGGTTCCAGTATAATAAATTAACACCTATTAAATGTAAACAAATATATGTGCTCATGAATTTCATGCAAAGAAATAAACATACAATGCAGGGTGAAAGATGCACAACAATAGAAAAGAACGGGTTACAGACAGTAAAAAGTAGGCTTTTAAATTTCTAGGGCTCATTGTAGACAGTATTTTTACATGGAATGAGCATGTTGATAGTGTCTGT
>CM056998.1:51814114-51858117 GCA_029891345.1 Dryococelus australis
GAGCTGCTAGAATTAATAAGTTTGTAAATTATATTATTTATCTGTTATATATTCTTATGTCAATGTTATTGTGTGTAAATATCCATATTGCATAGCAAAAATAAAAAAAATTGTAAATGATAAGTCCTTACCAAAGTGTATTGGATGGATATGGGATGCAAAAAAAAAGTGTTCTTCGTAAAACAGCGAATACTCTAGCCGCTACACCACCATGGCCTCCATCATCTTAAGACGGGAGGAGTTGAGAGAGGTTTGGTGGTTTGTAACAACCAAGGTATTGAGAGCCAATGAGGGTGAAATATAGCAGATATGGAGCAGCACTGAAATGCAAGGTTGGGGGAAAAGTTGAAAACCTCGAGAAAACATGCCAGCAAGCAACATCAACCAGCACAATTACTATAGGTGAAAATCTGTGAGTAATCTCACAGGGAAACCAACATGAATCACATTGGTGGATGGTAAGTGTCCTGCCACTATGCCCACTGCAGTCCCCCCTCCCCCAGCCTCAAGGTAAGGGAGGAGAGGAACCCAATCTCTTCAGCGATAATGTTTTTCTTAGAGGAGTGTTTGTTTGTCAAGTTTCTGCGGCGTGGTTCCGGGATATTGAAACTGAATAGTTTTTAATGTATTCAGATTAGAATTTCACACAAAAATAATAATTGCACACGTTGGTAGGTAACAACAAAGAAATTTCGTCACAACAAGTGTGTCTGTGGACCACTTTGGTAGTGGTTAGTACATGTGTGCTTGCTATCGATTTCATTGCGGTGCATGCGTCTTTCACCCATTGTAGTTCGACAATGCATCCTAATCTAATTAAACTGCCCAAAGTAACCTAAAATGCTGGCGAATAAGTTTTCACACATTTTAACCTAACCATAGGGTGGTTCCTTTACTATCCCTAAAAGTATATTTAGAGAAATAATATCCTATTGTAGTTTTCTCTCCCAATGTGAAATTTTTTTAACATGTTGGGCAGAATTAAAATTGTGGCTATTGACTGATTAAAGTCTAAGCTACAATCACCGTAGCGATCCTGTAACTAAATAACAGTGGAGTTACCATCGAAGTATGAAAATGAACTGGCTACAACCGCAGTAAGAAAACTGTTACGTGACAAATGAGAAACGAGCACAAAAAATATTACAGATTGTGCATGTATTGCGGAAATTTTCAAACAGTGTCTTGGCTAGCCTGATATTTTTTTAAAAATATATTTGTGATGAAAAAAGTTTCTCGGGAATCATGTTTCGGGATATTTAAAGTATGGAATACATGTTAATAATTGCGTTGACTATTTAAATAATCGAAAATCTTAACTGTACTGCAACAATAATTTAATAATTATGTTCTTGTTATAAGCTTGCACTGCAATGACTCTCGTGGTTGGAAATGTTGTCTCGTGATTGGTCGGCGCAGAACTCGGCGTAAAAGAATTGAAAATATTCATTCCTTTTAACGCTGCTACCGCGAGCAGGCCGCCATCTTACGCCGTTATGTTGTGTTGTAGTTGATGCCATTTACAAGTGTGGATTCAATTTTAATTTTTGATTCTTACGGTGATTGCAGTCGGGTCTTAAACGCTTGGTACTAAATTGCACTTTTACAGAAAGATGTAACACAATTTTTGTTGTATTGGGAGTAAAATTATCCATAAATGTCTGCTGTGCCTCCCCCTTTTATTTCTTCCGAAAAAATTTTTAAATACCTGATTGTCAATTGCAGACACTTCAGTAAAACTTTTAATTTCTGTGTTTTAGTTGTACCAAGGGTAACTTAACCCCGTCCAACATTGTAGATGCAAGAAACAACATTGGACCCTACAATAAGGGATATAAATAAATACATACACTCGTAATTAGGCTACCACCCGGTGGTGAGCTCTCTCATCTCTCCTTCACCCAACCAACTCTTTTCCGCTCCCTTCCAAAACTTACCAACCCCTCTCACAGATACCAATTCCTCACTCAACACATTCCACTCCCTCACAGACCTCACTGCCTGCCCCCGTCCGTTCTCCACACACCTCTCAAACTTTCACTGTTGTTTCCTCTCCCTCTAAACATCCCCCTTCCTAGCTTGCAATGTAGC
Source organism: Dryococelus australis (assembly GCA_029891345.1). Classification (NCBI taxonomy): domain Eukaryota; kingdom Metazoa; phylum Arthropoda; class Insecta; order Phasmatodea; family Phasmatidae; genus Dryococelus; species Dryococelus australis. Next base: position 51,816,206 of record CM056998.1, read on the forward strand.
CCTCCCCATCCTCCATCTTCATTTACCATCCTTTAATCCTGACTAGCCATTCTAACTTTCCTCCTGTCCCTTCAATGAGCTCCACCCCATTTCTTTCATCATCACTGATGGCCTATAGTTCCCTTTTTCCTCATCATCTGTCCCCTGTCTTCTCCACCTACCCTTCACCTATCTCACTGCCCTTCTCTGCACCTTTCCAGTTCTCGCACCTCCACCTCCACATACGGGTCCCATACTGCTGCAGCATATTCTAACATTGGCCGTACCATTGTGCCATACGCCTTTTCCTTCACCTCACAGCTGACTCCCTTCAGCACCCTTCCAGCTACCCAGAGCCCTTCTTCCCTTTGAAACCACCCTCTCTACCTGATTTTTCCATCTGAGGCCTCCTGCAGTACAATCCCTAGATACTTATGTTCTGCTGCATCATCTATCTCTTGTCCCTCCCATCTGTACATGTCCCTGCTTATCACCTTCTTCCTTGTAAATCTCACTACCTTATTTTTTGTTACATTTATCTTTTTTTTTTCCTGGTCCACAACCATATCTTGTCAATGTCCACCTTCAAATCGCCCTCCCCTCCTGCCCACTTCTGCATACACATAAATAAGTATAAAACTGTATCATAACAGAGAACTTATGTAATGTAAAGAGAGCGAATAACTAAACGGGATTTTAATTCATTTACCATATTGACATTGAATATGTATAAATGAGATGAAGTCATATTGGAAACAAACGTCTCGAGTCATTGTCAGTGTTAGGAATTTAAATATAAATGCCACAAATAATTATTTATTCGTGGCTGAGGAACACGTGAACTTTGCCTTCCCAAAATTCAGCTAGGCTGCTAGTCGCCGTTTTGTTGCACTTATTACTGATACGCAACCTGCAATGCTCACGACAACGGTAGCACGCTTGTTATACTTTACTTAATAATTTATTCAAAAAATAGTTTTCCACAAATACTGATATATGAGCACTATATCTAAAACACGTGCTTATTGCCGCACATAACCCAATACTGGTCCACACTACACATACACGATCGGTAGTTTTATGAGGAAATTATTTGATTGCACAACTAACACAAGCCAATAATAAATTAGTAAAACTTCACACGTGAATTTTAATATATATTTATTTATTCATCAGCTTCTTTGCTCATCACGAAATGCTTCGAATGTAACCTTTCTCTCAAAGTCATTCTAAAGTAAACACAATGTTTTGGGATACTGGAAAGATGGCGGGTAGAGTCCATAGTAGAACCACCTATCTCCAGAGGTTTCACCAACGTCACAACATGTATGCTTCTAACCCATGGCCCAATGTATCCGGTGTTCCCATGTACCGTTACAGCGTCAGCAAATATGGTAGAAGGGCAATATGGGAAAGTAGCAGAAAAAAAATTCGAGACACCGATGCCAGCGCTCCTAGCGGTTTGTGTGGTTCGTACAATTGTAAGAAGTGCACTGAATCGGTAGTTTGAGTATTTAGGATGCGTCTTAATTCAAATTTTCTCGCTTGGGTGATTATTTATTATGGCAGAAAAGATTTGTGCAGTTTTTGGCTGCAATATTTACAACGTTGCAAATACCGGCAAGTCCTTTTTTAGATTTACAAAGGACGCAGGTCGGTAAGTACACGAGTTGTCTTAGATACCTTTTTTCATTGCCTTATTGTCAATGTGTTTTTATTGCAAATTCCAATCACATAATACCATCATTTACTTAAATACTGTTTTGTCATTTCGTAGGTGCAAGAAATGGGTGCAGAAATGTAAAAGAGCAGGCTTGGATGTAATGAAGAAAAAAGGGCCTGGCTGTTTATACACGCGAACAGTGTGTTCCAACTATTTCAGAAAAGAGGAAGTTCGCAACCCAAATTTGCATTCACCAGAAAAACAACACAGTCAGTTAAGTGCCACAACTGATATTTCTAATCTCGTACACAGAAGGGTCGTAGCGAAGTTTGATAGCCCTTAACGAGAAGGTGCAGATTAGTTTTTACTGGAGCGACACCTTCGAAAAATAAAAGCAAACAATGTTTACGTATTCAATGTTTATTGTATTGAACTGTCTGGAGCCTCTTGTATTAAGTGTTGGTAGATATAGATTTTAAGTCAATAGTTTTTTGAGGGTAGGATTAAATTTAAATACTTTTATAAAAGTCGTTGTGTTTTCATATAATTTTAGGTTTCTATCATGTCAGTGATTGCTCGTTCAATGTTTACATATTGGTTTATTAGACTAACTAGAGCCTGGGGCCAAATTGATAAAATTTGTTGTCGAGAAACGTATGATGTGTATATACTAAGCAGTGCTGTACCTTGCTGACCATTGTATAAGTTTATTCTCCAAAATATGTGTGGTGTGCCAAGTCACAGTGTTTACATTGGTAATTTATATTGCATTTTCATACTTTTGAATATTATTGTTAACATTTGGGAAACTTTGCATTTGAATATTGATTTGTAAATTATTTGGGTTTGTTCGTACCAACTACCAAACATTTTCTAAGAATTATTAAACAAACAACTGAATGAGAACTGTGATACTTTCCTTTCTAGGTAGTCGCTTACACTTTACACTCCAAAGGTCTGCATATCATTATTGTTTTACTGTGCAAATATTTTAATTTCTCTACATACTTGTTTGCAAGTAATTTTCATTTGGATGAGTAGAGAGTTGCCGATACAAATTTTGGTGGAGAGAATAATTCTTCTCCAGCCAGTTTATCAAAGTTAGTTTTGTGTGCTAAACACCACGTAATGACACCACACACCAGACACCACTTTAATTGCATAGTGGAGAGATCATCAGGTCGTCTACAGTTGGTAAGTCAGTGTTTATATTGCACAGTGTTAACCAGCTGTCGAGTGAGGGTTACCGTCGAAATCAATCAAAAGTAGTAGCAACACCCCCCCCGCCCCCACACCTTCCTCATCTATATACTCGAAATCGTTTACATAACTGTGTACAAAACTTTCAAACAATAATATTTCGTTTCTGAGAGTTGTCGTTACATTTCAAATAAATAAATAAATTTTTTTTTCAATTTCACTTTCCCTTGTTTACTCCCTGAAGTACCCAATATTTTATTGGTGTTAATGCGCCATTTATTTTGACCTGTTAGCCTATTTACATAGTTTTGTTTGCGGTGATCGCAGTATCGGGGAAAGTACCTGCAAATTGCATTAAAATTACAAGCGTCCTTAAATTTGGACATAAAGTGTGTTGGAATCATGACCAAGGTAAGTTATTTTCAGTCCAGCTGCTTTTGAATTCTGCATCATATTTTCCAGTCCTCTCGCCCATAAAGCATATGAAAATCTCTGGTAAAATTTATTGTAAAAAGCATGTATTCAGGTTGGTTATAAGAAGTGACTTGTTCGTGATGGAAATATGCTTTGTTACTGGAAGTGAATTACAAAATTGAATGTGCTTAATACATGCAAAACTTAGGTGGAGTAAATTGGCTTAATAGCTAAGTACATATGTTAGTATGTACTATCAAATATTTTGACCCATTACATTTTCATCCTAGCGCCAACTGTACTGCATAAATTGCATTAGTAAAAGTTTAAAAAAATGGGGGGCGGGGGGTGGTTTTTCTCATCTATAATAGCTGGAATGTCACGTAAGTGTCATGATATCAGAGCAATGTTACATTTTTATATATGGTATAGGAGTACCATTGTGTCGTTAAAATCTGTAAGCATTTTGCAGTCAATGTTGCTGCTTCCTCCATGGATTATCTACACTACCAAGAAAATGAATGTCTTAAGTAGGAAGTTGTGTTCCAATGCATGCATGAACTATATGAACACACCATGTGTGGTTTCGGAATTAGTCGAGTAAAATACTGACGTATTTGATATTTTACCATGGAACGAAACTTATTAAAAATCATAAATTACCATATCACAACCACTTCTGAACATGTAACTATGTAGCACCTGAATTGAACGCTAATACATATTAAAATACTGTAGAACTAAAAGGTAACTTTGAACACAGTCTCACAATGTGTGGTATGTTTGGGTGTTGCTGTTTATTTTTACATAAATACGTAGAAATAAAACATTTTAAAAGGCGTGAGGTGAACAGTTTACCATAATTTATAAAAACTTGCTAAATGATGAAGCTGGCTTCTATCAAACCAGCATTTGAAAATGGGTGGGGGGAGGAGGTGATACTCTTGCCTCTTCTGTACTCGACTGTGCCTTCAGTACAATTACAAATTAGACTTTGCCCAATTCAATAAAAAAATTCCTATCCCGAGTTGCTCTGTACCACAAAGATCCTTTATGTTTTGTTGATGAATAGGCACTAAATATTGCCAAGCTACAGAATAGTCCTTCGTTTTTAAATTTTTGGTTACAGCCCCCAAAATTTCATAACTGGTTCAATCGGATTATGAATAAGTGACTTAGGTTTCAAATGTTTGTTACTTTTGGTTGAAGCATGGCGGCCAGTGGGTTAACCATAACTGCCTGTGTTTCACTTGAGGCAATGTAGTTGTGGCATAACTGTGCGGAAAAAAAAAACTGAATTATATGTGTAAAGGTGGACTCTCAACCATCCGTCGCACCTGTCAGGCGGTCACGTGATCTTCGACGAATCGCGGGGTAACGTTTTCCTATACGTCAAATATATATCTAACTTTGAATTTCGACGGACCGACGGATGGGCCACCTCCTATTGACGACATTCTGTAGACGCAAATATGCACTTCGAAATAAAATGCAAGGTGCTAGATATGTGTATTGACCTTGGTGTAAATTCAGGAATTTAAAACGTAAACAATAATTCAGTATACATTTCCATCACGTAAAAAAAATTTATTTCCCCAAAATGTTTCTCTCTTGAAAATGTATTTCCAACCAAAATATACCTTCTACGAAGGAAGAAAGCAGAACAAAAACCATATCTGTTAGGAATATAAATTAGAGAACAATTTATTTTGTTGCTAGTTTAATGATAATTGCTTCAAAAAGCAGTAAGTTAATATTTCGGCAACTTATTATTTTGCGAGGTTAATCTTAATATCTATAAGATAGTATTGTTTATAGAGCTAAGAAAGCCGCGATGTTACATAAGTAACAGTAGTAGAGCTATTTTTAATTAATCTTGCGTTAATAAACCACATATAAGTTGGGAGATTTTGCTGTGCAAAAAAAATGTTTGGTTAGGTTAATTCCAGATTTTTTTGTAGAAATTTAAGTTTGATGACAGTTCCATTCTCAAGAATTTATTGAATAAGTGCAGTCAGTTGTTATCCGTGACGGCAGCCAGGTTACTAAAACAAAGTCACTATAGCAAGCAATAGCTGTCTTTGTTTACAACACACCCCGTTCTGATTCATGCTGCCAAGAACTTCTGAATGGAAAACCTAGCTGCCTGCCAGTGTGGTAAATTAAAACGTTTATTGGCGAGCGTCTGTTCAAAGTTCGTAACTTGGCAGACCCGCCATTATTCGCGAGTGCGCAGTGTTTCATCAACTCGTGAAATAAAGTTTAGTGTTTATGCGAGTCATTTAAATGTATGAAAACGTGTGTTAATTATTACGCGCGTCAACGGTTTCACTGTATTCTTGAAGTTACCCATTTCAAGGTTCTTATGGGCATAAGTACCGTAGGCTTGTGGTATCTTTCCTTTCCGCGCACAACACGTCATTTTCACTGGAAATTCGTTGACTTCGAATGTTCTGTCACACGTACACAATAGGCAACCTTAATTCGACTCTGTTTCAAAAATTTTCCAGTCTCTACCTGGCTTTAACATATCCATGCGTGATAGAAACGTAATGATATATATAGTTTATTCTCAACTGAGTTAACTACACAAACTCACCATTTTCACTGTAACTGAGTGCAACAAGATATAAATAGAATTTTTTTTTTCTGCAGTTTTACCGGACAACAACGACAATGGAATCAACATGGAGACTAGGCGAATATCAGAACATTACTCAACAATTAAAATTTTGTTTACAACATCAAATCTGCATTCAATTCATAGGAAAATAATGTGTACAACTATACAGCAATGTAAATTCTCGACCAGGGATCGCTTCAAACATCACAAAAAAAAAAAAATTAAAAAAACACAGAACCATGTCTTTACCAGATTAAAAATAAAAATCGAACTATCGTTTAAAACAGTGCGTTACTTCATGAAGAGGATCAAACCTTGTAAAATGGTGAACACCCCCGTCGTAATAAAATAAATATCAGCCCAAAATATATGACTTGTTGAAACCACTAATAAAGGAAAATTCTAACTTTCACTTCGCTTATACAATGGGAATCTGTACGCAGTAAGTACTTGTAGACCAACCAAGGGTGTACATATGTATGGGTTAGGACCATGTGTAAACAATGCATAGGGCTAGATGTGCTTCCTGTTACGCGTTTAAATAAGCGTAGGCTTAAATTCTTATTGCTACGTGCGTACCAAGAACAGTCCTCCTAGGCGACTTATCCCTAAAACACAACCATTATTCTTTGAGGCATAGGTTACCATAACATAACTTCTAGTAGTATAGAAGGCGCGTGTCTCTTTCACCTGCGGCAAATAACAATAAGTTTGTGTGGCGTCACTGGCTAGCGGAATCCTCATCGCTCAAACTTCAGTGCTCGCGTCATAATAAATTTCATAATAATAATTATACTCCTGCTCCCAAATAAAATCAACAGACACAGGGGATCTCATGTACCCGAAAATAAATTTCCTATACTTCCACCTCGTGTGGGCAAAACTCGCGTAGTCCAGGTATTTCACTTCGGAGTAATTGAATTTTCGTACGCCCTTAGCGCGGAGAAATTAAATCTGCCTATAACTTGGCCTGTAGCTAGGTCCCTTAATTCCTAACAATTCTTGTTGACTATACTAGATACCATATATGGCCCTTCAAATAATGGTAGTAATGATGGCACTTGCTGACATTTAACGCCCTCATTAAAACTAGTTATACAAAAGGAAAATTTCGTATTTCTGAAAGTTTCGTCTTGTGGCTTCTTCTCTCGGCTGCTAAAATAAGTTTTCTCCTTGCGAAGTCAAGTAATTCTTTTTTTTTATCCTCTTCGGCAGGCGTATTTCTTTCTACTCTGTCTAGTGGTGAAGTAGGTAGGCTCGTAGCGCCCTACACTGTAGACGCCATACCCGTCAATATTTAGGTGCGTCTTGATAGTTAGGCGGCCTTCTCTCTGTATTCCACCAATTGTTGTCAGGCGGTTTGGCGAAGAACATCGGCGCTCGTGGTTCGAGTGGCTGCTGATTCTCATTAAAAAAACTGCGATTTGATGCACTTGAACAATTGCAGTTTTCATTGCGTACACTGCTATTACTGGCATGCAATTGACTGCACTGGGTAGAACGTAAGTTTCTATTTCCGTCTGAGCCGTCATGTTTGCAATTGTTGTGATTCGCGTCCACTTACTTCGCCTCGTTCCGAGGTGGAAAGGATATAAGGGGGGAGGGGAGGGGGTGGTTTGTTTACTTCCTCGCGGTTCCCTTTCATATCGCTGTTCGTAGTCCCGCCGGCGTTCGTCACTACGGTAGCGGCACCCGTGGTCATCTCTCTCGCCTCTTCTTCTGCGCCAGTTTCCCCAATCCTGAATAGTACTTCCTCCCCCTGTAAGTTTGTCGCCCTCGCTGAAAATAACTTTGACGGGAAGTCTTGACATGGGGGCGAGTACCTAAACTCGTACTTTCTTACTCGAGGGCCTTGGTTCTGTCGAAAATTAGGCGGGCGGTAAGGGGCTCGTTCTGAGTCGTTATACAGAAGCGGTGGTTTGTCTGCTGCTTCAGTGCGCTCGTGCTCTCTACTAGATTGCGATCTCTGCAATCTCTCAATTCGATCAAATTCCAGGATGCCTTCCCTAAACGATGCTAGGTCGGGATCGACTCTGCTGGACCAATGTATTTGGAATCGATGCGGTAATTGACGAAGTACCATCGCGATGAATTCCTCATCGCTGATTGGTGGTGTTAGGTGACGTGATTAATCATACACCTCCGACAGGTGCGCCTCCAGTGTCTTACCTTGTCCTGGCACAAATCGTTTCAGCGTGAAGGTGTGCCCTTAAATGCCCCTGTATCTGACGACACCAGAACTGCTGGAGAAATCTATCTCTGAAGTCGGTATACGTGTTCACCGTACTCTTGGTGATCTCCCGCCAATAGTACGCGGTAGACTTGAGAGATATGTTAAGGCAGCGCAAAGTTTCACCATCAGTCAAGCCAAGCAGCTTCGCATATTCTTCCAGTTTCAATAAGTAATTGACTGGATTCTCGCCTACTTTTGCCTCAAATTTCGGTATCTGCTCAGCTCACAGTTTAGACGGGCGATGCATCATTGTTGTCATGATGTTCTGTCCTGCGGCTGTGTTACTGACATTCACTGGTAGTACCGCGACAGTTGACGTGATTGTGTTCGCTGGAGTTGTGTCAGCAAGTGCATTCTCTACTCGGTGTGGGTTGCTATTGGTTTGTAAGTTGTTTAGTTGGTGTATCGCTTGGATTAGCTTGTCCACTTCGATTTTCACTTCATTCACATACGCTGTTACCTTGTATATTCGGTCGTGCTGTATCTTTTCTAGCTGGTTAAATTTTCTTTCCACATGCTGATTGAACGATTCTATGTGAGTGTCGACCACCTCACCTACCTGGCACAAATTAGTTTCGCCTACCGGTATTTCCTTTAATTGCTTCACCTGGAGTTCTGAGTCCCTGATAGAGGTATTTTGAGCAATACTTTCGTTCGCGATTTCCATTTTCCTTTGCATGGTAGTTACAACTTCTTTAACTTTTCCTACCTCCTCTTCTAGCCTACCCACTTGTTGATTGACCCTGTTGCAGAGTTCCTCTTTTCCTCTTCGCAACTCACCTATTTCCCTCTTCGATTCTTCCTTGGCGATGGATATCTCATGTGTCAGGTCTTGTTTTAAGGCCTGTAACGCCCGGGCTGTGAGATAATGTCGTGTTTTACAGCCGGCAGAATCTCAGTTTGACTGGCCGCAGTTTGGGAGATTAGTTCGCATATCCGGGCCAGCCCCTCATTAAAATCCATTACGGGCGACCTAACCTCAACTGCGAGTGTGGGAGTGAAGGCCAACGTATCTCTTACGTCGGTAGTATCTACTGGGACGCTGCCTTCGCCTGCCGTGTTGGTGTTTATGTTCTCTACCGTGACTGTTACATCAGTAATATCCTCCATTGTTATATACTCTCGTATTTGGTACTTGCTAGGTGTTGTGTCACGTAAGTAGTATCGTGTTCGGTCCGACCTCCTCATCAACTTAAACAAAATGTGTTTTACGGAAATTAGAATGAAAAACGGCCAGTGAACTCCCCAGTTTCACGACGGCCACCACGTTCGAAAAGCCAAAAATTATACTGCTCGGGGTCACAGCATTTGTATGGTTATAATATTGCAGAGACATATGTGTGTGTGTGATGAGCTTAAGTGTCAGTCCAACATCAAGGTGTAACACATGTGTAAAAGCGAACACAAACGTAATTCAACTAATCGAATAGTGAGCAGTTATGCTCACCATCCTGTACATGACTCTGGAAGATCTAGATGAACAAATGTTACTACACCTGAAATATATCCTACAATGACAGCTACGTACTAATCGACTTTCTCTGAATACGGAATTATACACTCAAATGACTTGCAAATGACAGGAGTTATTTTACTTAGAAACTAATCGACACAATATATGGCAGTGAAAATTACTTTAGTTCTAATCTTTACCAAAGGAGACCAGAACAATAACTTAAAAGAAATGTTCTTGGCTATTATGTTTCACACAACAACCTTGTTTATGCTATGTTATCAGAAATAATGCATTTAGACAGTGTCGTTCTTTAAAGATTGTCTCTGCAAAATGACACATATCTAATTACCACATCTAATTACTGTAGGAATATAATAAAAGGTTTTTTCTTTTACTCAAAATTATGCACAATGGCTTTGGTCACACCCATATCGGGGAGTTGACTCTATAGTGAGGGATGCGTGTTTAAAAGAAATAACCGTTTTGGTATCTTAATACAATATCAATATGGCTTATGGGTGACGCCGATCATTAGCCACATCAATCTTCAAAGAATAAAATTATAACCAATTATCTCGTCGCGGGTGTTGAACTAAATGTTAAATATTTGGTTAGGTCGTGCTCCCAGCTCTCTTCTGTTCTTCTCTAACGAACCGCTGCTTCATGGTAGCTGGAGCTTATTAAGCTAATGCGGACTGGCCCTGCTTATATAAATAATTACTTATTCTTACTGTGAAAGGCACATCTCCTTTCCAGGCCTGAGGTGGTTTACTTCCTTCTCAAAAACACAAAAATAAATGACGCTAGAAATCTTAGCCAATAGTAAGCCGGTTACTTCACTTCTCAAAAACAAAGTTCAGTCATTGCCCCTGGCAACCAAGCACAAATCACCAATGGTTGCCCCTGGCAACCTCTCCCAAAAGCTCTTTACAACACCTATGACAAACACAGAGCTCTCAAACAATAAAACTATTGGAAATAGTGCTAAATTCGAATCAAATACTTAACGTCCACTTGTGCTGTGGCAAAAAATAAATAAAACCTGTAAACATTACAGCGGAAAAGATTAACTATGTAATAATTATGTGACATAATTCTTAGTAAACATACATAAACACATCAATAATCATATGTGGTGGTAAATAAAATCTTGTAAATTAGGCATATCTGTGTGCATAAATAAAGTTCCAAAATCAGGCGTTACAATTCCAATTTGTCGACTGTCTCCAAAATCATACCACCACTACCGCTACAGTCATCACCACTATGTCCAACAACACCACAGCCACCAACCACCACCTTGAACCTACATAGCTCCATCGCCCCATCACTCCATAGAACCATAGCTCCATAGCTCCTTCACTCTATCGCTCCATCACTCCAAAATGACACTGTCACACCAAAAACTCCACCACCACCACCTCCTCCTCCTCATCAGGAGCCAGAGACTGACTCATGCACGTGATTCCTCAGTGCTTGCACATGATTTGCCAACATCAATCATGTGACAACTTGGTGATTAGCTGGTCGTGGTTGGCTGATTGGTGTTCGCAATATGATTATGTCAACGTCAATAAGATGTCATTGGTCTTGCATACTCGTAGGGAGTTCAGCTTAGAATCTTAGTTTGACAGCAGCTCCTGTGAAAGGTGGATCGCTTGGCTAGCTTGTGCCTCTTCGCATCAAAGTCTTATTCTGAATCTGCGATGTCTTCGGGTACTCCAGAGCAAATGGTAGCTATGTCAGTGCCATCGATTTCTTCGGGAGTGGTACCAGCAGTGCCATCGATTTCTTCAGGCATGACGCGGACAGCACCAGTACTTATTTGGATGCACCACCTACAGCAGTGCAGCCATCAGTGACATCATACATGATGTTGACAGCGCCCTCGAACTCTTCGGGTGAGCCACGTATAGCAGCGCCATCGACAGTATCGTCAAGGCTTCGTTGCTGATATTGTGACAAGATATTTGCCTACATCCATGGTGCGAGGAAGCAGGAAGGAACTACATGTGTGAAGGGTCCTTCCTGTGTTATGCAACAATATGTTAAGTGCAAGCGACTTTTCAAACTAGGTGATAAGCTGAATAGTCACATCAACCACTTTAAAAGGTAGAGTCCCTGCAGTTAAGTAACTTCCTGTACTAACTATAGGTGATACCACATTGAAAGGATTCCACCTAAAACTTGAGCATTCAATGGCATTTTAAAAGATTATGTAATTGTATATAACTTTGCCGGTACAGAAGACATATGTACATACCTAGGCCACGTTAAGCAAATGATAATCAATAAATTAACCGAGGAAGTCGAAAAAGGTCCCATAAAGTATAATGTTTGGCTGCAGTGTACCCATGGAAAGTCTCAACCCCTTGATGAAGGAATCAGCCGGCGGTCATTCAAGACTGCCAATAGAGCATTGTAAAATGTTGATAGCTTTCCTCTAGGCTGTAGAGGTCTTGAAAGAAAAACTTTGTCATGAAGAACAAGAATATAAGGAAAAGTTTTCTGGTTGGATGCTTGTTTATGTATATTTTCTTGAGCTGTGTATAAGCAGATTATATTCACTACATAAAAAGTGAGCTTATAGCTAGAAATATCGTACTCTAGAGATTCTGTTTTTATGTCGGTAGTCTGATGTACTGAAAAAAAAAGAAAGTGTTTTCAATGAATGAACAAAAGTATTTTATTTCTCGCTAGCGTTGATGTGCCTTCTCGTAGCATGTCTACTTTCCCTGATATCGGGAATATGATGGTTTCTGTTTTCAGATCTGTCACTTCAAGCTGATACTGCAAGGGAGCACAATAATAAAAATCAAATTTTGGTTCAAATTATAATGTTATTATTTAAATATTTGCTGGAATGGTCTATCACTGTATGTGCATAATCAATGTTGTGGTAAGAGTGGTTTATGTTGAAATGAAGTGTACAAAAATTTATAGTGTGGGTTAATATTGTAATACATTCTAAGCAGGTAGGATGCATCAGATTTGGAGTGAGGAGGGAAAAGGTTGAGGGAGGCCTGATGAGCAAGAGCGGTGTGCAAAGAGGTGTTCGCCAGCAGGCAGGGTGATGGGGAATTGGGGGGGGGGGGTGGTAAGGTGTGGAAGGTTTAGCAAGGGAAGGATGTCTAATGTTATGGTCCTCGTTTTTTACGATTTTTTCCCAAGTTTTTCTTTTCAATATCATTCAAGGTCTTGGGGCGAAGGTTAAGGTAATCTGCATCTAGTATGGCGGTGTTAATCTGCAGTATATGATGATATTTGTGTATTTATTTCGAGTTATATTTTCAAGGTCATCAAGGTCATGAGTTCAAGGTCGAGATAGTCTGCATCTAATATGATGGTGGTAGTCTTTAGTGCATTATGTATGATGACTTTTCTGTATTTTTCTGGAGTTTTTGTTTTCGAGGTTATTCAAGGTCATGGGGTAAAGGTCGTGGTAGTCTGCATCTAATAAGGCGATTTAGTCTGTATTGTATTATGCTTGTTGACTTATATGTATATTCTCATTGTTTTTGTTTTTAAGGTCATGGGGTCAAGGTCAAGATTTGGGACCGGATGTCATGGAGTTAAGGTTGTGGTAGTCTGCATCTAATATGGCGGTAGTAGTCTGTAATGTAATATGCTCGTTTACTTTTGTGTATTTTCCTCAGTTTTTGTTTTCAAGGTTATAAGGTTAAGGTCTTGGTTAGTGGTCAGGGTTCATGGGTCACAGGTTAAAGTTAAATTACTAAAGGACATTGTCTTCCAAGATGGCAGCCAAGTGATATACCAAGAAGGTGGTCACCTGCAAAAATGGTGGTCGTCTACCAAGATGGTCATCTCCAGTAATTTATAAACAAATGGCGAACGAAAAAAAATCAAGATGGTTTAATGAATATAGGTGAAGGGAGTGGGTGCGACAGAGTAAGTCTGTTGGTGATGGCACACATGTGATTAATGGTGTTGCTAGGAAATGAAAGTTTAAAAAAAAATATTATATGTTTTTAAAACAGTTTTTTTAATGATTATTAATCATTTAATTGGAATAAAACTAAATTGGGATTTTTTTTGCAATATTTGGGATTTTTGTATAGTTTTCAATCTTTACATTTGCAAGGTCAAATGCAAAACGTCAAGCTCATGGGTAAAAGGTCATGACGGGGTCAAAGGTCAAGGTTGGGTAAAAAATTCATCTGCATACAACATGGATGCAAGATGGCTGTTGCTTAGGTCTGAGTCCTGTCCTCTATACCTTGAATCGATTTGGCATAGGGTATGCCTATAAAACTAATATGGCTGCCGCTACTCTTTAGGTCCAAAGGAAGCCTTCATATTAATTAAAATTGGCGAAAATTGGATTTCAGCGACTTGTTTTTGCACGAGGGTGGCTTCTACCATTTTTGGGGGCTTCTAACTTTTTTTGAGGGAAAGTGAAATTATCAAGGAAAAGGGGAAATTTTTGGGGAAAAGGTACATTTTTATGGCCATTTAATAGATTTTGAGGGAAAAAAGGAAATTTTGAGGAAAAATGGGGGGGAAATGGCGGTCAGGTAACGTAACAAGATGACCGGGCGTCTCCTGCTCCTGTGCCAGATGCAGTTGCGCCAAAGTCTTCCAAATCCTACTACTTGCTTCCTTTCTTTTAAAACTCTGTTTATCACTCAAGAAAGATTTCAATTAAACTCGTTAGAGAGAACGTCAGTTTATGCGGATATTTTCCCTTGGTACTGGAAGGTTTTGGAAGTAGGACTATATAATATTACTTTGGAAAAGGGGAATTTATTTTAATTTGCAACCCACACACACGCACACTTGCACAAAGAGCACGAAATATTCCAATTTACCGTCTGACTACCGCCGACTGACTCCAAAATGATCCCAAAATTACTCCGAAATTACTCCACCACCACAACGAAATGAATCCAAATTACTCCAACACCACCACCACCACCTCATGCGATTGACCAGCTGTAACCACGTAGCAACTCGGTAATTAGCTGGCTGGTGTCTGCACAATGTATTAATTATGCAGTCCGATTGGTTCAAAGTCAATATGATGACATAAGGTTTGCATAAACCAACTCGTTTAATATAATCATTAGGGATGTGAGCTGAGACAGAAACCTTCCTGCAGAGAGCTTCGCATACCACAGGCTAATACCACGAGGAAGAACCAAAACAATTCCTTTAAAATGCATGATGATTAGAAGACAATAACACTTCTCAAGAAAGATGACAACTCTAAATAATAATTACACACCAAAATTACAAAGAATACACCTTTCAGTGGTTACAGTGGGACACACACAAAAACACTAAGAGGTGCTCGCCTTCAACTGAGTTACATGACATTTAATAAACACCCCCACATGACACTCATCTTCGAGCAACACAGTCACTGGGGTGAGAAAACGCTTTACTCTAAATGGACCATGGAATTTTGGGGCCAGCTTGGCACTAAAATGAATAGTCTTGTTACTTAAATAGTGGATTTCCACAAAAACCCTGTCTCCCACTTTAATCGACTTAGACCCACTATTATAGTCTCTTCTAGTTGCTAATTTAGAGTGGTACTTACGGATGCTCTGGGTCTTTTCATCCCATATCTCTTCAAGTTCCTATTTACTGGCAGCCTCCGAACAGAAATCGTGTAACCCCCAAGCATCGATCAAGGGATGGAATAAACTCCTTCCAAAGAATAACTCTGCGGGAACCTTACGAGTAGCATCACTTATGACGTTATTGAATGAAGGAGACAACTGATAAAGGGCAAAATGCCAATTCCTGTGTGCCACAGTCTGAAATGCCCCAAGGCCACCTTAAGATTTCTATTCTACCTTTCCATTAAGTTTGCTTTGGGATAATAAGGCGTAGTTTGAATTAGCTTAACTCCCGATGCAAAAGCCAAGTTCTTAATTTCCGCAGATACAAAATAGGTGGCGCTGTCTGTGACTATTCATATAGGTGATCCAAAAACAGGAAACAACCTCTGGCTAAGGATTTTACAAATTTCTCCTGATTTCATACTTCTTAATGGAAAAAAGAAAACAAATTTACTAAAACTATCTACTGCTATTAAAATGGATGAAAAACCAGCAGGTGTTTGTGGCAAAGGACCAAAATTGTTTCAATAGAGCCACTCCCAGGGGAAAGCAGCTACACTGGCACTGCATGGACTTTTAATTTTAACATCATGTGGTTTGGCCTTCTGGCAGTCAAGATATATCTTTACAAGATTTGCTACTTCCTTATTCATCCCTGACAAAAATAACATGTTCTTAATGCGGGAAACTGTCTTGTCATGCTCCAAATGCCATCCAAAATAGGTGTTATGATAGTAATGAAAGATAGAACCACATAAAACCTGAGGACCAAAAAACGAAAACCTCAAAGTCTTAGGGTCAACATATCCTAGAAGTCTTTTTCTGACTTCGTACTGCCCACATTTTCCCCTATTTATATCTGCCTTAACTTTATCACATTCCGGATCAACTTCCTGATGATGCTGCATACTCAAATAGGCTTGGGGAATATCACTTAAAATCTTTACTTTTTCCTTACTGGAAATACCCTGAACAACATTATCTACAGAACCAAATACTTTATCCCTCACAATTTACTGTTCTGAACTGTCCTTCAGAAGGTTGGAAGCCTCAACCACCACACCTTCTCCTTGCAATTCTATGCTTACAGGATTAATTGCAGAATCAGTTTGGCACCTACATGCACGCAAACCTTAGGATCTTCAGAATTAAAAACAATAGCTGAATTGTTTTCACAGTCAGGGTTCCCCACATGAAATTCATCTTTGTCAAACATACAGGATAACGCATCGGCTAACCCTTTGTGGAGCCCTTTCACGTGCTTAACTGATAACTTAAAACAAGTAATGCACACTAGCCACCTAGCCAGCCTTCCAACGGGTTTATTTGTGGTAAAAAACCAACTAAGGGCCTGATTATCGGTATGCAAAATATTTTCTTCATTCTCCAAATAGTCGCGGAACTTCTCCAACCCATAGATGGCTGCCAATACCTCCTTCTCGTAGGCAGAATATCTTTGCTCTGAGGGACTTAAAAGCCTACTGGCATAGGACACCGGAGCTAAGCTACCTCTATGTTCCTGGCACAAAACAGCCCCCGGGCCTTTGAACTCGCATCTACCTGGAGAATTAACTGTTGATCAAAACGTGGAAGTTGGAGAACTGGAGGAGTAGCTAATTTTTCTTTCAAAATACTGAAGGCATGATTATGAGATTCCCCCCACACAAACTCAACCCCTTTCCCTTAAGGGCATTTAAAGTTTCAGCTATGTTAGCAAATTCCGGGATAAATTTGTAATACAATCCCACTAACCGCAAGAAATGTCGCACGCCATGCAGATTTTTCGGTGCTGGGAAGTTTACCACAGGCAGTATCTTTTCGGAATCCATCAGAAATTTCCCTTCTGAGATTATGAACCCAAGATATCTAACATATGTTTTTGCCCAAGTTACCTTGTCGGGATTCACAGTCAACCCTGCTTCCCTCAAAGCCTGAAGAAAGATTCTCAAATGTTTGAGGTGGTCTTCAAAAGTATTATTATACACGCACAGGCCGTCTATATATCTAAAAGAAACTCATACTGGAACTTCCCCAAAATTTGGAAAAGTACACGCGACATAGCCTGAGGGCCGCAATTTACCCCCATAGGAATCCACTTCCACTGATTCTGCCCCCATGGTGTAACGAATACCAAACACTCTACGTGAATCAGGGTACAGATCACATTGCAAAAAATACTGAGTTTAAATAAAAAACTGAAAAATACCTCATGTCCCCGACATGTTGAAACATGGATTCGATAGTGAGCAAGGGCAAGGAGCAACATAAATCTGCTTATTTACTTTTCGGTAGTCACATATGACCCGAAATTCTCGTGGTGTTTTCTTTGGTAGTAAAACGGCAGGGCTGGAAAAATTACCAGTATACGATTCTACTATATCTTCACTTTGCATATCCTGAATGATTTTACGAAAAATTTTCATCTTAATCTATAGGGCACAGAAGATGAAGGTTCTGATATTTCAATTTCAAAACGACCAGTCGTTTACTGTAATGATCTAGTTTCTTAGTTAAAAGGTCTGAAAATTCCTGTTGTTTTTGCATAAATTTGCTGTCCTGATCCCCATCTTTTAATTGAATTGTTTATACAGAAATGTCACGAAAATTGAACCGTTTAGTGGTCACTTCTAGAGGTTGAGATTTACAAAAGGAAAATATTAACTCTTTATGTCATACATCCAAAACTGCTTGAGTCTTACCCAAAAAATCAATACCCAATAACGATTCGTGGCTCAGTCCAGGTAAAATCCAGAATGAAAATTTCCAGGTGAAATTGGAAATTCTTACTTTAAAAACTACCACATCACGTGAACTAATCATTCCCCCATTTGCCATTGAGAAAATCTAATTCTTCCTCACATTGAACTTTCATAAGTCCTTTGGGCAAGTGAGTAAGCGAAAAATTGCGGAAATCCTGGTTAACCAAGGAACATGAAGCACCAGAGTCGAGCTGCCATCTTAACTTGATTGGCAATCACTACTGGAATATATAATAAACCGTATTTATGCTCAAAACTCATTAAATTTACGGATGATTCGCCCACAACTTTATCAGTACTCAAAGGACATTTTGATTTTACATGACCTTTCTGGTGGCATTTAAAACATGCTTAATCCTGGAACCTGTTTGTTTTCCCAGAATCGTTTTTGACACTCTGTATCTGCGTGTACCATGACCTGGTTTTAACTTTAGTTTTGTCTAACTCCTCACTATGTCGCGTCATTGAAAATACTGACTTGCGATGAAAACAATCCTTTGTCAAATGATTATTTCTTCCACAAATTAAACGAAATTTCTCAGGACCTAGTTTACTCAAACCCTTTTCCCTCTCAGAAGTTTTTCTATCACGAAACTCTACATCAAACGAGCAGTCTCTCAAATTTATTTCCACTTCCGTAACTAATTTCAGCAATTCCGAAAGTGTGGTGGGTTTAGTTGCAAAGCAAAAGAATTGACTGTATCCAGAATGAAGGTTGTGGAAAAACATTCTGCGTGAAATACTCTTCCTCACATGGGAAACCTATCACAGATACTGCCCCATAATGTGTTTCACGAACTCTTGCATTGTTTCGCTGGGCATTTGTTTACGTTCTAACAATTTAAGGCGAAAACTAGTAATAGCTACCTAACTGGACACTTCCTCCCGACAAGCCTTAACCAACTGAGACATCTCCCATTTCTCCTCCCGAGCTTTACGAAATAATGGCTGTAAACTCTCAGGAACACTAAACGTGGCTACAGATAAAATCACTTGTTGATCGCAAAATTTTAAGGCGATCACAGCATTTAATTTAACAAAAAAAAAGAAATGAATATTTTCTGAAAGTTCCGAAGGAACATTTTTATTATTTTTGAATAGTGGATAGGCCTCACCAAGAACTGCCACTGCCGCACCGACATATTTATTCACGTCTCCACGCACCAAGGCCCGGACTTTCACACGAAGCTCGTATATGGATTTCGTTTCAGTAGCCTCTAGCTCCTCTTCGGTAAGAAGCGACGGTAATAGCAACGGTTTTGTCAAACGTTGAATCCATGCTGTAGACATTGTATAAATTAGCAAGAGACAAAATGATGAAAAAGTTAAATATTTCAACCACTGAAAGAAGCTTCTTTTTAAACTTCACTGCCTTATCATAATTCATGTGTATTTGTCTTTAATATATCCTACTCACCCTGCCCAACGAGAGCAGAGTACAGAGCAGATAAAAATTTGCTACGCCCTAGATACTAGGACGCAGCAAAGTGGATTTGAAAAACCCATCCAACAAAAACCCAATCACCTAGGTGAAAACAACCCTCGTTAAGGCAAAGTGAATAAAACATGTAAGAACACTAAAGTAGGAAAAATTATACATACTAAAAGATGAAATGCAATACACATGAATTCTGATACTGTGTTTTGATTTTATTAATTTTTTTCTTTTCAGACATATTTTTCATATACAAGGTAAGTTTTGTTGCCGCCAATATCTTTCACAAATGTGAATTTTACAATTTCCAAATATAACATTTAAAATTCTGGTTTTATAGCCTTAACAGTTACCATTTCTCTCTTTTATATTGAATAATACAATATATTTTCCGGCCATCTACAAATTTACCTAAAACCATAGAAAATGCAAGAAAATTATGTGGCATATCATAGTTTATACTGAAGGTTACAGATTAGTTTCCGGCCATGTTCTGGTTACCAAAGGCCATTGAATTGCAAAATTATTATTTGATATATTACAATATTTCATTCTAAAAGTTACGATCTACAATTTTCAATCTACAATTTTACCTAAGGCCATAGAAAAATGCAAAGATATTATGTGACATATCATAATACTCTATACTAAACGGTACAAATTATTTTCCGGCCATATTATAGTTACCAAAGGCCATTGAATTGCAAATATATATACATATATTCAACATGTTTTCTCCCAAAAAATGAGAAATGTTTCATATAGTTCTCCATTCAAAACATGATTTTGTGGCTTATCCACAATTAAAATTTTATTTTCCCAAATTTAATCAATTTCATCGGGGAAAAGTCCAGAAAAAACCACCTACAAATTTTTACTGGGGAGCTTGCAAAATTACAATATTCTGAACTGAACCCTTGTATTCATTTAAAAAGATTATTTTCCAGAATTCAGGGAAAACTCTAAACAACTTTCTTGGTTTATCTCGTGTACAAAACGAATGGGTATTTTCCCTAGATTGTCCATAATTTTCCTATTTCTTAATTCATATTTAATTAAAATTCGGCATCTCATGAAAACATCTTTTACAAAAATTTTATTTAAACATTCAGATTTGCCGAGGATAAAATAAAACATAAGGGCCGGCATGACAACTAGTGACATACTTATCTTGGCATTCCGAAGCTCTCTCGAGGCTACTGTCTCACTTCGAGACAACTCCGCTCCCAGTATATATAGAGGAATTTGGTTAATTCTCCCTAGAGGGTATTAATTTATGATCAGCCAAAGGCAGAATTTATTACTAAAAAATTAAATGTTCAAGAGGCGATGGGGGAACAGCCCATTGCCAACTAATACGTCACAATTACAAGGCAAAAAGTAGTGCCACCAGCTGCCAATTTAGGAAACAAATGAACATCAGCACCGCCTCCAAGGTGGAGTCACAGGCGTGGGAGGTCATCAGCAGTGGCCGCAGATCGCAGTGCCATCTAGACAGCGGAAAATCCGGCGCCAAGTCAAAAAAAGGTCAGTAACTAAACAGGCTCCAAGCGGCGAAGCTATGTCTGATGTGAACTTCCGTGTCGGTGATCAATGTTTGTCGTAACAAACTTCTACACAGTTCTTCAAGTTTTCACAAACCAGGTTGATAAAAAGGTAGTAATAGTTTATGAGTTTAGGCAGAAGATATTTTAAACCAAAAACGGGAAAAGTTCTTCTTTTACTTCACGTAGTCAGGCTGCGTCGTACTTGAGTGGTTAGATGCAGTCGTCAAACATGGCTGATGAGTAAGGTGAAGGCAAAACTCCGTGCAGGCCGTCTCACGCTCTAGAACCTAATGGTAGCTACTGCAGTGTCATCAACTTATTCGGGAGTGATACCAAGAGTACATCATTGCCGGCGTTACTTGCTTCATTAGCTCTAGAACATACATTTCTAACATTGTGCCCGAGGCTTTGCCTCAACCAGTATGACGTCATCAATGTCACTTCTGTATAAAGTATTTACTTTCGACCATTATGTACGGCGACATGAGTGCTTTAATTGTACCACAAATCCCTGTCGTGTGTCATATTTGTGTGGCAGGCGCGGTAAGCAGTTTAACCATAGCGACAGTTTACTTAGGCATGCGAAGATCTCTAAAGGTGAAGTGCATTTCTCGTTCAGTACCTTGGAACAATGTTTACTGCAAGCAGGTCTCTTGTGACCTTTATCGAGTTTTTATTTTCAAGGTCATGGAGCCAAGGTCAAGGTTTCCTGCAATCACTATGGTAGTAGTAGTCGTCAGTAACATAATATGCTTATTAACTTTCATGAATTTTTTCCTCGGCTTTTTTGTTTTTAAGGTCATTCCATGTAATGGGACAAGGTCATCTGCATCCAGTATGGTAGTAGACTGAAATGTGATACGCTTTCTGACTTTTATGAATTTTTTCGTATGTAAGTGCAATTTGGATTGCTTTTTTTCTTCTTAGCTCCTGTACGTTAGGAACATAGGCCTAATACGAATTTATTGTTTAGAAGCCTTTTTTTAAGGTGAACTTTGCGATAATTATTTATTCAACTCAAAACTCTATGTCTACGAAGTAGCAACGCTGCCATATTAAAATAATAATGTCGGAAATAAATTGTAACCTGCAAATTGCTTCTCAAAATGGCGGCAGATATTCCACAAGTACGCAAGATGTATACAACTTCTTCGTTTACTTGCATACTTCCATACTTCAATTGCAATTCGGACAGTACTTACGCCATCACTTCCGGGGTCAGGTATGCACAAATATGTACTTCAGGGGAATTCGGACACAGCCTAAGTTAGCTGAGTCGTCAGCAATGTGTTTGGGTCGTGGGTGGGAGGGGGGGGGGAGTTGACCTGTACACAAAGCTGTAAGCAAGCAACACGCGCCGTGACTCATCCTGGTGGGACGGCTTCCTTATAGCAGCGCAGAACTAGACTCTAATCTGTTATGGTAAGTGGTATTGCAGTGTGTGGCTGTAAGTACGCGATGAAGTTTACGAATAAGAACTAACTGGACGCTCTACTTATTTACGGCGAGTGTGGCAGAAATGCCAAACAAGCTGTCCAAATGTATGGTGAAAGGTATCATAATCAGACGCCCATCTCCTTGCAAACGATACGAAAAATTTGCACACGTCTCGTGTCACGAGGTGATTGGAATTCCACAACACGAGTGCGACGAAAGACTTCTACGAGCGAGACACATCAACACGACGTATTGGCACGTGTCGATGCAAACCCCCCCCCCCCCCCCCTCAAGGTATGCGAGAATTTTCCAGGATCTTAGGAATAAGTAAAATAAGGATGTCACGGATATTGTGCCAACAGAAATTCCATTCATATCACGTGGCTCTTCATCAGGCATTACATGAAGGTGATTTCCAGCAGCGTGTTAATTTTCGTAGGTTTGTTCTTACGTCTGTAAGGGATGAAAGTAATTTTCTGGAGGACATACTATTTACCGATGAAGCGACCTCCAGAAACCATGGTCGAATAAATTTACGAAATATGCACTATTGGGCGAGGAAGAATTCGCGTAGAGTCCGGCATGTGGAGCACACCAGCCCCAGCATGTAGAGCACTTCATTCAAGAGACAATGACCGGCACTTCAAGAAGACATACCGCTGACACACGTCGTGATGTGTGGTTTCAGAATGATGGTTGGCCTACGCATTTTTGCTTTGGCGGCAAAGCAAATATTAAGGTAAACGTTTCCAGACCAGTGGTTAAGGCGCTTGTGGCGTTACAAGATGGCCAGCCTGCTCCCCCGCCACACAACTCTCGATTTTTTCCTTCGGGTAAAACTGAAATATAGGGTGTACAGCACGGTTCCTGCGATACGAGAAAACATGCAGGAACTCATTGTGGCAGCTTGCAGATGCATTGCCCCAGAAACACTTCAGGCAGCTCGTCGCTCGCTACATGTGTGTTTACAGACGTGTGTTGCTGTCGATGGTAAATAAACTAAGCACATGCTTTGAAAAGACCTAGTGTGAAGCGTTTCAATGATAACTGTGCTCTTTTGAACTACCCATGCTGATTCGATTGCATTTTGTTGTGAGTGTAGGTACTAGCCATTAAGTAAATATTGTAAATATTACATTTTATATATTATTAAAGTAGTAGGACATATACTCTAAATTCGAATGAGTGGAAAATCACTGATTCGGAGTGAGAATGGCTACACTTAGAATCATCGAGAAAAAAAAGCACTGACTGTTTCAGTGGGAAAATTACGCTGATAGAATTAGTGATGTGAAAAATTTCATTGATTCTAAGTGGAGCCATTTTCACTGCAAATCAGTGGATTTTCCACTGATTAGAATTTAGAATGTATTCTTTCAGTTTTCGTTCGTGTTGGGTAATTTTAAGTGCGAGGTCAAGCCGGATGCTCGTAACGCACCAGAGCTTGTAGAACAAGTTGTTCCTACAGACGAACGTCAGTGGTGATTTGACATCAAAATAGTACGTCACAGGAGTTTGCTGAAGAGGGCGATTTGTGCCCGAGGAAACATGCGGTGATCAAACAATTCGTTTCCAGAAAGTTTATGAACGTCTGTATTGTGGAGTAAGAGAAAAATAAGTTGTTCTCGGAGTTGATCGTTCTGGAAACTGGGCTGGGAGGGAAAAGAGGATAAGTTAGTCAGTGGCGGGAGAAGCTAGTCAGTGGAGAGAGAAACTATTCAGCAGCCGAA
This sequence comes from Dryococelus australis, assembly GCA_029891345.1. NCBI lineage: Eukaryota > Metazoa > Arthropoda > Insecta > Phasmatodea > Phasmatidae > Dryococelus > Dryococelus australis. The sequence goes on from CM056998.1 coordinate 51,840,270, forward strand.
GGGGCAGCATGTAGTTGTCAGCTGAAGTGCTATGGATATGAAGTGTGTAACATTCAAGATGTAGCCGAGCGTCTGACGTGAGATGAGACCTGTATGGTCACGATATAATTGTATGTATTGCAAGTTGTAAGACGTTTTCTGTAAGGAAGGATAATATTGTAAAAAGGAGAAAGGAATAGTAAATATGAATAGTACTTCATACAATGCTTAGGTTTTTGCCTTTTAATCATTCAACTCACCCACGAAGAATTGAAGTGTAAAAGTACATATCCATACGCTCGGGATATGATAATTTCTCCTTAGGTAGGGGTGTTCTATTTTTGTTGCGCATCTGTATGCACTCGTTACTCAGTACAGTTTATGACTGGGAAATAAATATTCTGAATTACGTTGGTATCTGAATAAAATATAATGTATTGATTTCACACTTGCACTCACATTGTCCTATGTCCCTCCGCTGTGGTGCTCTCCTTTCTCTAATATCGCATTCCGCGCTCCTCGCCCCATCAAGGTAAGCGCTACGCTGCTATAAGGAAGCGGTCCCGCCAGAATGAGTCACGGCACGTGTTGCTTGTTTACAGCTGTGAGTACAAGTCCACTGCCCCATACTACCAGCCCATCTGATTCAATCACTTTTGTCCATTATTTATTGGCTTTTCTGTGTTAATTTCCACTGCATATGCTATGTCACTGATCTCTTCTTTGGATGTTCTTTCAGATGCTGTTGAAATAAATGCATGTTTCCAAGGGAAAAATAATATGTAGTTGAATTATTCCTGTCCATACACGTGTTACGAATTATCACTTTGCGGCAAATTACTTGTCCCCCTACGTAAATTCTTTGAGCGAAAACCACATTTCGTTATCTGCAACCGTTCCAGAAATTTTGGGGTGTCCACGTTAGGCGGACCATCCTGTATGTGAGTGAAATTCAATTCACAGAAATCTGAGTATTCGTATGTGTTGATAATATAGGTGACCAACAGCTTTATTAGTATATTATCATATTCGTTGATAGTCACAGAGACATTATAAAAAGTTAGGTTAAAATCAGAATTTCGTAAATTTAGTTATTACAGTCGCCATTTTGAAAATAAGTCAGTCACACTCAACATAAAAAATATTATGGCCTACCACAAAACAACGTTTCCGCCAAATTTGGTGGGAATTCTTTTATTGTTTCCCCGAGACGTAACATAAAAATTTTATGTTTTCATGTGGGCTATCCTACAAAATGGCGTTTAAATGAGGCCAGCATTCTGTCTTAGATGGTTAGCAGTTTTTTGAGTGATTTAGGTAAAGTAAAATTTGCAGCGAATTATAAAACACAATTATTTGTTTTAGTTTGTTTTAAAAATGAAATATTTAAACTCAGTGGTATTTTTAATTAATTAATTTTATATTTATAATCATAAAAATAAACAACGAAGCTAAAAAATTACTGTTTATAAAATTTCACATCGCCGTTTTTTCACTGGATGAAGACTAAATGTTGATTGCACTGCTAATTTTTAAACGATGCGGAATAAAAAAAAAAAAAAAAAAAAAAAAATGAAGAAATAAATTGAGCGTGTATTTTAAAAGTATAGGCTATTCACAGTAAATGAGCATTTTTGAAAGCACTGTTAAGATTCTTTTATGCACGTTGTGCATTCTTCCGCCTTGTGTAAGATTAACATTGTCATGGGCCTCACCACTTTATCCATGCGTCGGTCAAGTGAAATGGTGAAATTGTTAGAAAAGTAAATATTTAACAAATTTGCTCATTTTTACACTTCGATGCATTAAAAAAAACAAAGTATAATTAATAATTAAAGTTATCATAAATTATTTCCTAACACTTTTATTTGACGTTTAGATACAGAACTACTACCTATCCATTGTTATCAACTTTACTGAGCGCATGTTAAAATATATGCAGGTAGAGACAGTGAAATTTTTCTATGGTTGATTTCAAAAAATACTCACTTTATCGTGAACAGCCTTTACTAAATTAACCATGCACCAAACTAAAAAGGCGGGCTCCCCCTCCCATCCATGCAAGAATTTTCACCTTGTATCATTGTAATAATACACAATACGTTGAGACAGACTTGAATACGCCGCCACAAGGTCGTGAACTGAACACATGGTGCTTCGACACTTCCAGCAGTTACCACTCACTGCGTCCATCCAACTGCGTTTTAGAGTGTTTCAAATAAACGTTGAAAAAAAATTGACAACGCTTCACTTGTTCACATGTTTGCATACGAAAATTAATCGCCCTTCGGAATAGCTCGAAGCACAAATTTCAAAAGCATCTCGCATACTGCAAATATTAATTTGAAGCCCATTAACTTGACCAAAATAACTTGGCTCGTACCTGTGTCGGGGACACGTGAATACGTCTACGTCGGCAGGCAATATTTTTTTTAACGATATGGGAATGAAATGAAAGTAAGAACAATTAACACGTGGCGAGTGAATTCCTTACCGCTGTCCGGCCTCTGAGCCTCCAGCGCGTAAGATTGTTCCAGGTGGACGAGCATTTCAATCACTTCTCGAGAAACAGCCACACATTATAGGATACGCTCTTAAGGAAAGAAATAACACGCTTGCAGTGATAGCTACAGATTTCTCGCTGCGCACATTCCAAGCCACGAAGGTGAAATATTAAACGTAGAGATCTTGGATATGCATACTGTTACGAAAGTATCATTTATCTTACTCGGCACAATAAAGGCGTTAGGGTTGTAGCTGAATGACAAGAGATGAGTTGTGGCTGAAGGGGTTTATTTAGACATGACAACATAAAATAACATAGAACGGTAGTATTTATCACTCGGGGGAGCTTATGCGAAATTATATTAATTTAAATTACATTCATACGATTGATTACTCATGCCACCACTGTGTCAAACTAATTGGAATGTTCCCACCTTAAACATGGTTCCGGAGGCTGCTCTAGTAGATCGGTTAGCGGGGCGATCGGACACTCCCATTCTGCGATCTTCCCTTGATGCTGGTCGGACGAGGAAAAACGATGCGACCGCCTTGTACTGGCCTATATCGGCCGTTATTTGGTAAGTTGTCTCCGATTGTAGGAGGGGGTTTCCTCTGCTGTCCCTTTTCACAATAAATTGTTGCGATTCCCCCGGCGCCCCGGTTTAATATGTGAAGGTGTGATCAGGCAAGGATGTCTCCTTAAGGTTGAAGTAAAGCAACTGCCTATGGAGTACTGCACCAGACTATACAACGTGAAGAACTTATTTAAAAAGTATTACAGACATCATGGAAATGGTCAGAAAAGTGCAATTTATGCTGTATATGAAAGAATAATGTATGTATTTGCAAAGTTATAAAATATTTTACTAAAATGTACTTTTTGTATGTACAAATTATCGGTTAAATCAGTCTCTATTTTAAACTAAATTTAAGCGCATTTCCATTCTAGATGCTTGGGAAGCAGAATTATAAAGAAAATCTTCTTCAAGAAAGATCGTCATAATATTTACTGTGATCATGTGTAGCAAAATCATAGTAATAATGGATCATATCAATTTTATAATTAACTACATTTACGTCAGTTTCAGCCATAAATGTTTGTGACGAATGGATACACATAAAAGTAATTATAAAAATTATTTTCTACATTATTATTACAAATTTTTTACACGCTATCATAGTAAATATTATTCCACGATGAATATTTTCTTACAAATTCTTCTTCCTGAACTATACGGAATGGAAATGCGCTGAAATATTTTTAAAATTGCTAACTATTTTAATCGATTCTTTTTACAATTAAAAAGTATATTTTTGGAAATTATTTTATAATGTTGCATAATATAAACATTTTTCTTTCATATACAGTATAAATAGCACTCTTTCGGCAATTTTTATGGTGCCTGTACTACTTTTTCATAAGTTCTTCGCATTGTAAAGTCGGGTGCAGTGCTCCATAAGCCGTTACTTTACTTCGACCCTTAAGGCCTGATCACAACGTTACAAAACTGAAATATCTAACATATCAATGTTTTCTCGTGCAGAAATTGTTAAAATCGTCCTAAACTGTGGGTTTAATATATTTTTCTTTTACATGAGCTCAAATCTCCTGAATGTATATTGCAGAACTTTTCAACAATGTGTGGAAAATTTGTACTAAAACTTGGAAACACTTTCAAATATTTTTGACTGTGATAAATTAGACGTTCGTTAAGTTAATTTATGGATCCATAACACCGTCAGCAAATACAATTTACAAATTTTATTCGTAATGATTTGCGTATATAGGATGCACAACTTCAATTAGTATTTTCTGAACGTTGCTTCTGATGGATTCAAATCAAATTCTCTGCAATAAGGACTATGTCTGCCCAAGTTTGGAATTTTCTGGCATATCTTCGGTATCAGACATAACCTCCACATATTCAGCTTCAAATTAGAAGAGTACAATCCTCCTTGATGAAGGCAGGACGAGCTTGGTTAAATCGATGTGCTTATTAAGCAAAATATCTCCTCCTATATCACCTCCGAGCGATATTTTCTAACAACATACGTGCTGGATGTTTTTTTTTATGTTCCCTTCCATCTTTATATAATGGGTTACAAAAAAATCTTCCAGATAATATGCTGCATATTTAATTTAAATATATCGACATGAAGCCATTGTTGTTCAGATCTATAAGAAATAAAGGGTAAGAAACTGAGAGAACTATAAAGAAATCTCATTATTGACAGTAGCATACAAGATAGTATCGCGTGCATTGCTTAAACACTTCCATTTGCGGTTCAGTAGAAGCTCATGGACTTGAGGCTTGATGACCAGCAGAGGTAAATGGCGGCTCTCTTGCTCAGATAAGTGTTATTTCGAACCACCTTTTAAAAAATTTATAGCGAAATCATGAAAGAGGCACAACTAAACATAGGCCGCTTTACGGCTGAGTTCCGTAATAAGTATACTTGTCATTGCCGCTTCACTGCTGTATGTTTGTATAATCAGCAGATATGGAACTTGTCTCAATGTTTTATTGTGAAAATGAAAGTATTTAAGTGGTATATTTTTATAAAAATTTCTAAAGTTTCTTAAATAATTTTAAAGTACGGTTTAGTGATTGAATAAATTCAATAATTTATGTTTGGTGATTTTCTTCCACTGAAGGACGAATCTGGTATATAAATATTGATGCATAGCATGGCCGTAGAAGTGTTTCTCGTTTATTTTTCAACTTTTAGAACATATATAGTCTGTTCACGTTACAGTGAGCACTTTTGAGGCCCTAGTTACTTTTCCTTTTCAGCCATTTTTTATCCTTTAACCACCCTTTTAAAGTAAATATTGCCGTGTGAGTATTAATCAGTGTGTTTAGTCCATCACGCTCAGAAGTTAACGTCTAAGGCTAAAATTAAATATGTGCTCACTTTACCGTGAATAGCCTATTGTCATGTTACGGTGCCACTTGGAGTTGCTAGGATCTGGAAGGTGCTGCGGATTTCAACAGAACACGAGTGAAAAAAACTTGTAAAATATAACTTATACCTACGAAATAAAACACAAAATTGCAAATGTGAACGTGTATGTGTATTTTAACTTTCAGACATATGAAATGTTATAATTACATTAGTTTTACCTTTTGATATAAGTTCTGAGAAAATAATTACACAATATCACGAGATAATAAATTTACAGCATACGGCAGAGGAACCTGGAAATTTGCAAACAAAGCTATGCTCTAAAATTATGCAAGATTAAATCTGGGTTTTCGTCACGTACAATTGACCAGACCGCCATTACAGATGTTAACTGTGGAAACTTGCGATATATTTGGCCCAGTGCGTGTAAAATTTCTTATCAATAAGAAAAGTCAAGATTTTTCCAACCGCACATCACCGAAATTGCAGCCCAATCTAATAGGTTTGTGTCAGCTTTGACATTTGAAGTTAGGAGTCGCCTAGTTTTGATTACCCGTACTTGTGTGTACCGTCAACTTTATGGCGTTTCATATAATTACGTTCGCCGTTTTGTTATGTAGATAAATAATTGCGTATTTAAATGCACTCTAGTACATACCTTGCAAGTATAATAATACAGAGCACATACGTATGTGTTTAATGCTTACAACTGTCTGAATAAGGTAGTTTTGGTTAAATTATTTTTTTCTGTTCGGAGACATATCACATGATTTATTATGATTAATTGTGTGCACTAAACCTTAGAGTATTTTTATTGCTTGGGTATTACATACACGCATAGCGCCAATTCACTCCCGTGAAATTAGTCTGGTAGCTACGGAAAGCTCTATTATGATCAATAACAATTACTGAATTTAGCACGTTTAATGGTTATTTTCACTAGTCTCTGGTGAGTTACACTGCTAAGTTGTCTGTGTCCAAGGCCCTAGTTCCAGCTCATTTAATTAATTAGCCAGCCAGAGCTTATTAAATCTATTTCCAGTGAACAGCATTCCAGTGATTAAAATCGATATTCATGTTTAGAGCATAGACTAAAGCTGAGATAGGCCGATTGACGTCTTCCGCAAATGTCCTCAAAATTGAGCCGAGAAATGTTACGACAGCTGAAAAAATAACGTATTAAAACAAAGACGTTCCTTTTATTTACACTCGATTTTACAACAAACCCGTGCTTGAGGTAAAAAAAGAAATTACGTTGTACGTAACTGGATTGTATTTTATTTGTTTAACAGCTTTGTCAAAAGTAGTGTTCCGGTACGTAAAAACCTTTATTCATGTAAATAGATTGTTATAGGCCTATTTTGTCAAAATCACGAGGTCTTATCGGATCTATAGGAAGAAAATAAGTTCATTGTTTGAACACGGTGATGATTTCTGCGTAACAGGCATGCCCACTCTACCCATGTTCACGCTACGATTTTAGAGTGGCTTGGCCAGGAATTAACACGTAACTTAAATTATTAATTATTTTGTAAAAATCGAATTTAGTACCGCTTATAAGTTGAACTATCTGAAGAAACTATAAATCAATATTTAGCCCGTTTGCTTTGTTAATTTAACGAGTTCACAAAAAAGTCCTTACGCAAGTGCGAGGTGAAGCTTAATCTCTATAAACAAGTAAAACGTTCGTTTCTGACAAGACAAATAACTCTGCCAGCTAGAGCTGTATCAGAGAATTTAGAACACCGATGTCATCTTTAAAGTTAGCGTAGTGGGTAATATTGTCTTCTATGAAATAAAAACTACTACTAATTATACCCAAGCTACTTTTATCATAGTCCGTAAATAGGCCTATGACTGTTTCCAGTATAATTGGAATACTACTAATATCTAACTAAGCCCTCTTAGGAAATTTTAATTGTTTGAACGACTCTCCATTCTGATGAATTGATTATTAACTACAATAAACATTTATAGCAAGGTTTTGTCAGTGTCACATTAAAAAAACACGGCAGAAATAAACGATTCCAAGAAGACGAAGAGATAAGTCGAAATGTTTGTGATACAGGTAGTATGAATGTACCATTGAGTGTCATCTCAGGGACATTATTTTGAAGTTTTAATTTACATGTTAAAGTTACATATACATATATATATGACTATAGGCTGTTCAAGGTGAAATGAGCACTTTTATTAGCCTTCTTAAAATCTACTTGTATACACGTTGTGTATTCCTCCGCTTTTTGTAAAATGAATATTGCTATGTGCCTCGGCATTTCATTCATGCGTCGGTCAAATGAAACTGTGAAAATATTAGGAACGTAAGTACTTTAACAAATCTGCTCATTTTTACACTTCGATGCATTAAAAAACCAGGAAGTGAAATAATAAATTTTAAGTTATCACAAATGGTTACCTAACACTTTTTATTCGACGTTAAGGTATGGAACTACTTTCTATCCATCGTTACCATTAAATTTACTGGGGCGAATGTCACTCAGTGCGCCATTAAAATATATGCATGCAGGGGCAGTGACTTTTATCTAAGGTTCATTTCTAAAGTGCTCACTTTATCGTGAATAGCCTTTATCAACACAACGTCCGCTAAAATTTGCTCAGTCGATTATTTTGTTTTCCACAGGTTTCTCTGCCGCGTCCTGTATATGCTTGGAAGTAGTTTCTTCATAGCCCGGTCTTCATGTATATCCACACGCGGTAGGAGGAGACCTTGGTGAAGACGGCTGGGTGGACCTGATTACCCGTGGAGTCGCCCCAAGAAACGATGCCCACCTGCTTCACTCGGCCGTCGTCGAGTACGCGGAACAGCGGGCCACCAGAGTCTCCCTGCGTTAACACGAAATAAATTACATATATACAGTCCATTCGTGGTTACATCCAACATTTCTGAAGCCCTGCTCAGTTCTACATTCAGGATATTCCTGCACCTCATGCAAACAAAGCTTAACTATAGGCTATTCGCGGTGAAATGAGCTCTTTTGAAATCCCTGCTTAAGATCTAATTGTATACACGTTGTGTGTTCTAACGCCTTATGTAAAATTAACATTGTCATGGGCCTCATCACTTTATTAATGCGTCGGTCAAGTTAAACTGTGAAATTATTAGAAAAGTAAGTATTGTACAAATATGCTGTTTTTTTTAAATTTGATACATTAAAAAATGCAGAAAGCGAGAGAAATAATTTAAGTAACCACAACTGGTTACCTAACACTTTTTGTTCGACGTCAATATATGGAACTGCTTTCCCCTCCATCGTTACCAACTTTACTGGACACATGTAATTCGCTGCGCCCATTAAAATATATGCAGGTAAGGGCAGTGACTTTTTTCTACGGTTGATTTCGAAAGAGCTCACTTTATCGTGGACAGCCTATTAGCGTAGAGAACTACACCGCAGAGACAACAGGGAGACAACACGCAGCATTTGTATGCACTCAGTTTAATGATATTTTGCATGAGAACTACTTCTTATTCATCATTACCAACACACATATTTTCTCTCTGTTTTTAATCATAGTAATTGTAAATGAAATTTTGTAATTGTTAAATAAAGTACATATTAAAGTTAAATTTAAACAAAAATAAAATATTCATATGGCAAACCAAATATAAAACGCGTTGTTATACGTGTCATATTTAGAAAACTACAAACACGGAATAAATGGGGCAAATTTTCAAAGGTTTGATTCAAAAAGTGTGAGGCTACTGTTAATAGACTATACGCACATACATACGTACAGGTCTGTCCCTAGGGTAGTTTAGCCGGCTTCACTTAGCGCCAGCCTCCTCTCGTACATGACCCGCCTTAGGCGGGGAAACACAAATAATATTGGATTCCCAGTCGGGAGGACCCGGGTTGGAATTCCGGTCCGGCAATCTTGACTTGTGTTTTCCAGGGATGAATGATGGGGTAGTTCCTTAATTTTATCCCCATTTACTTCGCTCTCTAGTGTTTTTATACCAAGGCCTAGTCGTTATTCGGGGCACTCAAAATAAGAACCTAACAAATCTACTGTTACCTGCTGCAGCGGGCGCCGACTCAGATACCCCGCGCCGTGGTACGAGACCCACCTCGCCTTCCCTTTTTCCCTGGAACGATGCGCTCGTGGCCCCATGATCCCATTTCTGGGAAACCCGTGAATACTGGACAGCGGCCGTCGGGCTGTCACGCTGCTCGACGCCTTGCTTGCGTCACGGCCCCTCTCCCTGCTGGAGGTTTCGACGGGTTTGGCGACGACGCAAGAATGTTCTGGTGAGACTGGCTGGTGCCTAGGCCCTTCGCGTCATATCATGTGAGTTGAGGAAGATTCTAGGTGACGGCCTGAGACACTATATATACTGCCGCGGCCCAGCGGCCGGCAGTCTTTGACGTAGGCCGTCTGGCCGAGTGTGCGCGAGCAAGTAAGGTGTGGTCTACGACAGGAGATTGCGGGATGACGGCGAGCGTGGTATTCGTGGCGTGAATGGACGAGAGGGTGTGAAACCGACGAGTGAAGCTTACTGTGCGTTAGGGCGCTTGGAGGAGTCTAGAATATTACGACTGGTGGGACAGGAACTGGACTGAGGTGGGACTGAATGGAAGTGTAATACCGATTTTATCGTAATATACGAACTATCAATTTGGACACATATTTTACATAATATCTGAATAGGTTGATACACTGTCAATTGGGACTGATCTTTAATTATTTAATTGATTTCTTTGTGGCAATTACAGATTGTATTAAATTGGCGTTAATTGGTTGTGAACAGTAAGTGTTATCAATTTATTGTGCTATTTTGAGTTCAGAGAATTTTGCTGTAGTTATTGTAAATAAAATACAGAAATTATGATTAATTCTTTTATTTGATTAAGACCTCTATCCTTTAACAAACTTGGTATACCACACTTAATTTCTAGAGAGAGAAATTGTAACAGTACATACTGAGTATCTCCGTGATGATGTTTCAAACTCTAGGGATTGATTGATTGGGAAGGACCAGTTCATCAATTTGAGATGAGCCTTGGTCTGGCAAGACTCAGTCAAAAGTAGGTGGACAACCCCAACCAACACGTAAGCGTACATACAAGGGAAAGGGGAGGATGAAACGGCACAAATGCCCCAGATGACGTGATGTGTAATTTAATTAAGGCCAGGCCTGATGTACGGGTGTTAGGCAAGATTTACAATAGCCCTTCGCGTCCGTCCGTCATACATTCGTCCGTCTCCCAGCCGAGAGATTTACAACCAAACTTCGTACGTCTATCTTAAGTTCATTGCTGCACACTAATAAAAACAAAACCGTTTACAAATAGAAAACAATTCTCCGTGAAATGTGAGAAATTTTGACGGTATTTTATTTTTAAGTAATCAAAACGCACATACACGTGCATAATGGAAATTAATCGATGTAAAAATATTACAAGTATCATATAAAGCGTTACTTTATTTTTACTGTTGCAAAAAAGGAGCTCGTTTTCGGAACGTAATTATCAATTAATCTTCAGGGGTAATGTAACTTAATTTCAATTTATTGTCACATAAACAAACGTATGAAAACAAAAGATAGCAAAAACTAAACACTGCACAGACTACACAGCCTTATAAAGAACTCGGGATGAACGAGTAACAAAACGTGCAAGTTTAGAAGGCTGTAATTTCAACCGTTCGTCCGTCAAAAGTTGAAGCTTGCCAAGGTTTTGACAGACGGACGGACGGAAGCGAAAGGTTGTTGTAAATCCTGCCTTAAGGGGGCGTGGGACCAAGTACGTAAATTGATGTTTGCTGGTTTTTGAAAGCCGGCATGGAAAAAAGTAAAAATGGCAATCCTACATAATAGGTTTTGCGAACTTAATGACCAAGTTATTTGCAGTATTACTGTATCAATTTAGCATAATGCCATGCGTCACGAAAAAAACACAAAAATTGACGGCGTCAGAAATATATCGACAGAATAACGTCACTCAGGTAAAATATTCTCTCTCGTAGTTAGTAAAACTATTCTGTATGGTTGCCCTTTCTTTTTTTTTTTCTCTATTGGCTTCCATCAAATTTGCAAAATGCGATATACCTAAATGTCATTAATTTATATCCCGTGCCTTCTTAAGAATGCGGCCTGTAACGATACGGTGGATTGTGCACTCGATCAGTTTGAGTGGGCTGGATAATTCTGTTGCGGAGGTTGTAGAAATGGTGTTTGCTCACAGTCAAGAGAATGGAAACGATAGAGAATCAAGAAGGTTGTATCGGGCCACGTTTATTCGCAGGAAACATCCATATTTATAACAAATTTCTATGACTTTTTCAACATTTGCTGTAAATGGGACAATTTTCACCACAGTTCCACGATCGAAGAGGAAGTAGAACTGGACGGACTCATGACATCGAAAAGCAGTGGAAGGGAGTGGAGAGATTTGCGTGGCTCTAAACATCGAGGTCTTGAGAGCAATGTGGGTGAAGTGAGGTGAATTTTGAGCTGCACCGGAATGCAAGGGTGGGGAAAACGGGAGATCCCGAGAAAACCGGCCGGCACGATTCCCACTTGCGAAAATCCGGATGTGACCCAGCCGGGAATCAACTCGGTTCGCCTACGTGGGGGCGAGGAGTAAGCAGTGCTTGAACGCGTAGCGAGGAGTCTTCAATAAGTAACCGAATAGTGGACGTGAAATGCGTATCGCGCGCCGTCAGTCCTGTTTTGGAAGCACGACGGAAACAGTCTCTGCACTCCTTCCATCCACACAAGGCTCATGTCTTTAGCCTGCTGACTTCACACTACTTAGCATTGTGTACAGCCAGTGGTTACTGCAGCACTGCATGGCATGTGTTTTTCACCTTGAACACTATATCGCGAGTGACGAGGTGCTTAATAGTCAGACCATAGTCATCCATGGGCCGATTTGAACAGACTTTTTCCTGAAAAAGGGGTAAAAATAATATGTCTAGTTTCTTGGTCATCTCGCTCACCTGATCACACCAATCGATTTTTTCTTTCAGGATCATGTAAAAAATCGTGTCTACGAGACATTTGTGGGGACTGAAAATGACCTCTTGGGAAGACTCCTTGCTTCATCTAAGTTCGTTAGAATGATTCCAAGTGTATTCGACTGTTCGCGTCAGAGCTGCTACTTTGTCATGTCTGCACTGATGCTGGGGAAAGCCATTTTAAACACCTGTTGTAAAGAAATAATAATATATTGAAGGTGACTGAATTACTAAATATAAAACAGAAACCTAAAAGTTTTCTTATTTCACAATACTAGGATTCCAAAATGGCTTTTAGTCTGTAAATTACAATTAAAGCACTTCAAGGTTTCTACCTCAAATAGATGCTTTCAACTCTACTTCATCATTTCTAAAAGTTTGAGCGAATAATTCTTTGTGTATGGCATATGTGAGAATCTATATAATACACATAAACATGTGTGTGTGTGTATATATATATATATTTTGTGGTTGTGTAAGCACATACATTGCCTATCTATTGTTTTTTTGTTAATATAATTTTTTTGAAAATGTTTGTTATTAATCAGCAAGCGATATAGAGTATCCCCAGACAATTATAATTTAACTGCATTGCATAAAATTTTAATATCTGTGGTACATTATACTTAACAAATATTATATATGCTTAAAATTTCGCATTAAAATCGCATCATATATTTCCAAGTAAACTGGCATGAGACCCACTAGGTTGACATAGACATGGTCGGAAAGAGTAAAAGGTGGCACGAATGAGCCCACTGGTGATGGGATATTCCAATACATTTTTGCATGCTAACATGGAAGGAGAAGCGTGCCCATCGCTAGCAGTCGGATTTAATTGATGGCCATACAAAGCATCGAGTGCCTAACTTGGTAATAGCTTTGATGCCTGGGTGTGCCAGTTGATGGACCACATTGCAGGATGTCAGGCGAAAGTGTGCAGTGATGTAAAGTCGTGCAGTTGAGGTGGAGACATTGCAGTAGACCTAGAATGGCGACTTTTGCAGGCTAATTTCCTTAGCTGTAGGCAAGAACACCTTCTGGAACTGCTCCAATACTTCGTCCACTGTCTGTGATGCAGCAAGAGCCTGGCAATTGAGTGTAGCATTTACAACATTAATCCTCGACAAGGTGTCAGCGATTGCATTTCCTTAACCTGCAATGTGCCGAATATCGGTCGTGAATTGGCTAATGAAGTCCAAGAGGCAGGACCGACGACGTAAGCGCCTGTCTGGGTTCTCCGAAAATGCGAAAATGAGGGACTTGTGGTCTGTAGAAATAGCGAAGTATCTCCCCTCAACAATTTGACGACTGGTGAGTTCCAGAATAAATGGCGAGAAGCTCCCGATCTTAAGCTCCATATTTCTACTGAGCAGAGCTGAGTTTCTTCAAGAAGAAAGCTGAGGGCTGCCAACTCCCTTGCACATTGCTGTTGGAGTACTGCCCCGATTGCACTCCCCACCCCCCCCCCCCAAACGGCCTGAGTGTTGGTCATGTAAACAGCCTCTAGTTAAATTGTTATTACAGGCAGATGTCAAGGAAAGTTTGTCAGAAGTTTGGGTCTGATTGAGCCAGCAGAGAGGTATCTTCTTATTCTCGCAGTTTTTCAGTTAGAATGAAAAATTTGTCCGGTAGTGCCATTCGTCTTGGGGGGTGGGGGTCATGATAGGTGTTTGCAAGCAGGCCACACAGATACTTCCAAATGTTGCAGATGATTTAGAGTAGAACAAGTAGAATGTACTCTAACATTAAATATTGGATGAACTTCTAGAACGAACCAAAAAAATATCTTAATTGGCGAAGGAGAAGGTCTCTCTGAAGTACTGCATAGAAATAGTGATGCCTTCTCATGTATACCAAATGACCTTGGAAGGGACAAATGTGACTGCTACCACATTGATACAGGATATGCTAGGCCCATAAAGCAGCCACCCTGACGACTGCCACTAGCTTCACATGAGGTGGTTGAGGGCATTCTGAAGGAAATGAATATGTTAGAGGTGATAGAACCATCAGTTAGCCCATGTTTGTCACCCATTGTATTTATTAAGAAGAATGATAGTTCTTTGAGGTATCTATGTAGATTATCGCCAGCTTAATAATGTGACAAAAAAGGCTCTTAACCACTTTCCAAGGATAGATGACATACTAAACAGCCTAGAAGGTTCAAAATTGTTTTACATTGGACATGATGAGTGGGTACTGGTAGTGCGGGGGCCCAGAGGACCAATAAAAGAATGCATTTTGTATCCAAGGGAAAGGAACTGGCAGTTCAAAGTTGTGCTTTCGGGCTATGTAATGCCTGTGCCACATTTAAACATCTGATGGAAAAGTTTTGCCTTTAGATATCTGTCAAGTTTATCTAGATGACATTGTTTTGACATGAAGGACATTTAAAGAGCACTTATCTTGCTTAGAATCTGCAATCCAGAAACTGGCCACAGCCAATTTGAAACTGGTGCCTATAAATGCCAACTGTTAAAAAAAAAGATTTCTTGGGGCATGTAGTATCGGCTCATGGGAATAAAACAGACCCGAGAAGATCAAAGTGATAGTAAATTGGCCGACACCAACTGACAAAACTGAAGTGCGAAGTTTTTTGGAATTATGTTATTACTACCGTCGATTTGTACCTGGGTTCGCCACGATTGCCAAACCACTACATGAACTGACTGAGGCGAAAAAGATATTTCATTTGGCACTGAGCATGAAGATGCTTTTAGTAAAGTAATGGAAATTTCTGATATCTTCTATAGTGCATAGGTTTCCCGAAAAGTGAGGGTGTATTCATTTTGGACACTGATGCTAATGATGTAGGCATTGGAGCTGTGCTATATCAGGTTCAAGATGGGAAGGAAAGACCACAAGAATACTTCAGTAAGTTATTGCATAAGCCAGAGAGAAATTACTGTGGTACATGCAGGGAGCTTTTTTGGTCATGGTGGAGGCAATTTTATTCTAAGAACCGGCCTTGCTTTATTATGCTGGCTACTAAATTTAAAAAACCCCGAAGGTCTTATAGCTCGGTGAATACAGCATCTTCAAAAATTTGATTTTGAAATACAACACAGATCTGTATGCATTCACAGCAATAAGATTCACTTTCTATAGGCCATGTGAGCCATTTTGTCGTCATTGCGAATGTCAGGAAGTAAAGAGTGGCGGAATTGCTGAAGGTACGGAGGACAAGAATTCAAGATTCTCTACCTTCTGATGGGACATCTACCTGGAGTGATGAGGGTATTAGGAAAGACCAGATGAATGATCCATTTTGCAGCCATTATTAAAATGGAAAGAAATTGACTATCAGCCAAAATGGGAAGAGTTATCTAGTCTGAGCGCAGCAGTCAAAGCATACTGGCCACACTGGAAATTCCTCATACTGAAGAATGGCGTAATTTACAGAAACTCGGCAAGTAATGATGAAAAACATACACGGTTACAGTTGGTCCTTCCAGAATTCAGGAATCCAGAACTCTTAAAAGAATTGCAGAATGAGGCAGGCAGTGGGCACTTTGGTTTTAATAAGAAACTTCGTAGAATTAGACGAAAATTATACAGGCTTCACTGTTGGGAGGATGTTAAGGAGTGGTGCCGATTGTGCGACACCTGCACTGCAAGGAAAGGTCCAAGCATAAGAGGATAAGGTCACCTCCAGAAATACAATGTTGGAGCCCCATCCGGAAGAATGGCAGTAGACATTCTGAGTCCTTTGTCTGTCACAGAGAGAAGTAATCGGTATCTACTGGTGGCTCAATGTTATTTTACTAAGCGGCCTGAGGTCATTCCCTTCACGAACCAAGAAGCGTGTACCTAGGCTGATGCACTTATAGAACATGCGTTTTCGAGGTTTGGGGTGCCACTACAACTCCATTCTGATGAGGGAAGAAACTTTGAAGCTGTGGTCCTCCAGGAAGTGACGAAAATTCTGTGCATGAAAAGACTACGAGTACAGCCTTATACCCTCAGTCGGATGGAATGGTGGAGAGGTTTAACAGCACTCTTGAGCAGTACCTGTCAATCTTTGTGGCAGGCAACCAAAAGGACTGGGATTAAAATGTATCATTGTTTCTTCTTGCTTACCGCTCGGCAGTTCATGAGTCCACAAGGGTAACACCATCAAGGATGCTGTTTGGAAGACAGTTACACCTCCCCAGTGACCTGCTGTTTGGCTTACTTACAGATGAGGATGAGACGCGGTATGATAGGAGTGTGTCAGGTGAGGTATTTCAAGAAGGACAACTGGAGTGGCTGTACAACCCCCAGAGGAGAAGAGGGTACTGCTCGGAGCTACAGAAATGTTGGTAAGGCCCTACAGGATCTGAAATATCAATCACTGGTCTTTAGGATTTGTCGTCAAGGCTCTCGGGCGAAGCCGAAAGTTGTCCACATTGACCGACTGGCCCTCTACGAAGGTTCTGACATTGCAGAGTCTGTTCGGGACGAATAGATTTGAGGAGGGGCAGTGCTTCGCATCCCACGCGAGCATGCGTAGAGGAGCACAGAAAGTCGTTAAATGATAGCGATGGTGGAGGGAAGGCAATGACGGTTTTCGAATTACAGATGCGTGCTGCGGACCCAGATTGTATTGTTTTCTATGTTAATTTGAAGAATGCTCTGGATTTCTGACCTCGTTCTCTCAGCGCGACTCAGGGTTTGTTGAACCTTCGAGATGGTCAAGAGAACTTTATAAATATTGTGGCATGCCTCCGGACCGGGAGTTCAGTTGAGATGAGTTGAGTTGGAGTTGTTGAATGAATGAGTAGGTTAGTTCCGAGCGATAGAAACGACAGCGGGAGAAGTGACCAACAGTGCGGAGCGGAAGTCTGCGAATGCGAGTATCAAGCAGTGAAGGACGTGGCTGTCATGCTGGACTATTGGACTATCTGGGTGAGTGAAAGGCATTATAAATTATGGCAACTGATAGACTATACATGTGTTAATAATGAGTATGAGTTGATTGACTGTAACCAACAGAGACAATTAAGGACGTTAATTAGAGTGGAAATAGACACTTAAATATTGTACTTGCTGTTAAACAAAAAGAGTGAAAGTGGAGACAGATAATTTAATGCTGTAAACAACAGCGGAGTAAATAAATTAGGAATCGAATTTAGTTTCTTTTATTTATTTTATTAATACCCCCATCTCTTATGAACACAGATAATCTCTCATACGTCTTCATGTAACAGTATTTATATTAGAGTTGCACTTTAATTGCCCGTCTTCCTTCCCTGCGTGTTATCCTTTGTCCAATATCGCATTCCGTGCCCCTTGTCCCATTAAGGTAAGCGCTACGCTTCTATAAGAAAGCGGTCCCGCCAGGATGAGCCACAGCGCGTGTTGCTTGTTTACAGCTATGAGTACAGGTTCACTGTCCATGTTACCGGTCCATCTAACTTAATCATATTTGCACATTATTTCTTGGCGTTTCTGTGTTACTTTCCATTGCATATGCTATATCACTGAATTCCTC